>JALPQI010013330.1:0-35821 GCA_025490895.1 Thaumatotibia leucotreta | reverse complement strand
TATACTGTGCATTGAATATGAAGTTAGATATTTATCGAATTGTTGATTATTTATGTTAATAAAATAAGTTAGAAAATAATTGTGAAATGTGTAATTATGAAATGGCTATGTTGGCTTGTTATTGGTTATGAATGACAAAAAATATTTCTAATAGCTTCATTAGGATACTTCGATATCCGGGAAACTAGGCATTTTTCTAAGGAAAGCGATTGATTAGAGACTCATTCCGATCATTACAAGAATTTAAATACATATATCATATGCATTCCTAGTCATAATAGTCATAATGCAATCAGATAACGCTAACACGTATTTGGTTTCTATTTGCCACGATAATTATATGATTTTTACTTATCAAAACAACGTGAAAGACAAGCTAAAATTGTTTTTTGATCATACCTCCGCAGATGTAAGAGAAACAATACACAAGTGTATTGGGTATTATTCAGAGGGCTCGAACATTTTGTAAAAATATAAGAAAAGCAGATAGTCAAAGCCGTAAGCCGCAAAGAAGGGCGTGTTGCGGTGGCCGCACTCAAAGCATGCTATTATCATGTACTACTTATGGTTATGATTTTGGTTGGGTGCTGGCCCACATTGGTCGCCTTTCTTGCCGAAGCGCTTAATTGAGCACGCCGGCACCTGCTATCGCGTCTATTATTATAATATCGCCGCAGATTAGAAGAAAATAGAAAATGCCCGAGGGCCCGCTTTCTTGCAAACTGGTGCTGCAGCCTCGTTACACTTCCAGCCACCTGGGTGGAGCCACAAAAAACACAAATAGACAATCCTAGACGTTTTAAGCCTCTTGATTCGGATGCCTAACTAATAACTAATAATTTTGCACAAACATTTCGGCCGCATGTCCATTCGCTTGAATATCAGTTCGTTTTGCACCGCACGTGCATATTATACAATTTGTAAATAATCTAGAAAGTTATAGACATTAAGCACGCGCGCTATTAGATGGGTGTTTATAATCTTTATCTCCTTTAGTTAATATAATTGTGGTACAAGAGCAGTTTGTTGTAATGTCATATCGTGTTGTGTGCACACGTTGGTTGTCTCATATCAAGAGATGAGACTTTCTAACTAGCGATCGAGTGTCTGGGGTGAAATCGGCACGCCTCGACGACATTATAGTCGCTCTGTACAAGGACTGCTAGCACTCATGGGAAAATGCTTTCCCCAAAACCTGATTGCTGGTAGTTTACAAAAACTTGCCCGTTGGTTGAGGCGAAAAGGTATTGCTGACAAGGAACAGTGAGAAATCTTCGCTTCGTAATTGTAAATCTACATATGTATGCAAAAAATCCCTTTAAATTAATGATCGACAGGTGTGAAACTGAATTTCATTCTCTTCTAAACGTGATACGTAAAGTTAAATTATTCACAATAAATTAATTTCTTTGCAGTTGGTTGATGTTAATGCCTAGGGAGGGGGTAGGTTCTTAGAAACCCTGTACCAAAGCATTTCTTTTTATTACTACTTCTATTTTCATAATTTGGAGTTTTATGAATACATTTTGGTTAGCTCTACTCAGAATCACGAGCTCCTTGGATTCTAAAACGAAAAAAAAACCCAAAATTTCGATACATTTTCCGGATTTTCCTCCTTCCTTACTGCCATACAAAGGGCACGGATAATGGAAACAAAATAGGAAAAAAATTACGGGTAATTTTTTCCCCATTGGGATCGAAAGAGCTCGTGATTCTGAGTAGCAAAATAACCCAAAATTTACCCATAAATCCAAAATTATGAAAACTGGCAAAATAAAAAGAAATGCACACCTACGACTTGTTTATGTTTTGATTAGTAAACCTACCTACATAATTATGTAATCAATCGCGCTTTGCACAAACGCCAATTCCATTGATGATTGCTACTACGATGGCAAAACTAGTGTATTAATGTGCAGTTAACTATTATGGAGGCTATTACCTACTACGTAATTAGGGGCAACAAATCAACATTGCCAACGATCTTGAACCTGCAGGAATGTTTGTAGGTGAGCCTGGTTTTAAATTTCTGCAATTTTGAGTTACATCGCTTTCGATTTTTTTTTGCGGAAATAGAAACTTGAAAATGGAATTGGGCGTCTGTTTGTTTAGATGTAATAAAAAACAATGGCTTAATTTATTTTTGGGACACATTAATAATTACGAGTATATACCTCCAGTGGTAATGTAAAAGACAAGAACTGTCTTTATTACCACTATATTACGACATATTCATTTTAACGTGCATAATAAATAAATAATAAATAAATAAAACATATTTATTTCAGATCATTGATCCATAGTTAAATAATAAGTACCATTCGCAGTTTGAATTTTTACAATTTTGGTAACACGTCTTCAATAATCGTTTATCTTATTTAATATCTTTAGAGAAGTGTAATTATGTGATATTGTAATGACTTAAAAAAATAGTAATGCCAGTAATCATCGTAGCCAAATTCACTATAACGCGATAAATTGAAAACTAGGGATTCGATTGCCGAAAAATGCATGACTGATTGATTTAATTTATCATTATTAGCAAGAAGCATTTTTATATAGCAAATACTCCCTTTAGTTTCCATTAAGGTGCATAGACCAAACGAGCATTCGCTCATTCTCTCCCCCACTACGAAATTCGTTCGTTACACAAAACTTGATTCGTCGAACTTCGTTGATTTCGTAGAGTTGGGGTTAGAATGGTTTACGTTTGGTCTAAATGCACCTTTATACAAAGCCACCGTCAACCCTGTGAACCTATCATGCAAATAATTACGACCTTGCACGAGGTGAAGGCCGCTGCAACGGGAGCGGCCGCACCGAGAAACATGCAGGCAGTGCATCCGGCGCGTCTGCAGTCGGTCAGTGGGTCACCCCCCCTTTGGTGGGTGGTGGGTGGTGGGGCTGCTGGGCCCGCTCAGTCGATGCCGGCATGGTAGCGCGAGCGCTCCGCAAGCGCCGGCGATCATGTGCGCCCTAGGCTAGTGCTTCTCTTGAACGTGTTTCGTTGGTTGCAGGCGCTGATCGCCCCTGGACTGAGACTATGAAGAGGACCAGGTTACTGCTCGCTATCGCGACGCTCCTATTACAGGTCAGTGTGTATTTTTAATTTAGTATCTTTAATAGGCAGTGGTTTAATTTGTTTAGGTGTGCAAATATTTTTTTATGTAAATTCTTAATTCATCAATTTTAAATGGGTACCTCTATCTGTTTTGTACCTTCGTAGAATTATTTAAATTTAAAATCATTTTATCAAATGTAAAAATAAGTATCTAAACGATAAACGTTGTACAAAAAAATATGTATAATTTTCAGTGTAGCTAATTAGTACTCATACTTATGTATGCATCGTACGGACAACATTTGGGTTGTGAGCATACTGTGACATAACATAAACAGGCATAAGCAGTAATATACTGTTTCAGATATATTTACCTACTTTGTCATGTGTAACTTAGTAGCTATGTACCTACATGATTGAATTTTAAATCAAATACATAGTTATTCCAAATAAAATCGTGCTATGTGAACTATGATTTAGACGTACCAGCTTATAGCTGCCTGTCTAAAATAAAAAAAAAAAAAAGAAATCATTTTTCACACGTTAAATATAACTTTCGGCCTGTTTTACAACCCCCGGATACATATGAAGGGCCCACGGAAATAACATGTCTAGTCAATTCAAATTTCCGAAGGAAGATCAACCTTACTCATAAGAGATTATGGTGCAAATTTACCCTGACTTTTAGAAGGACTAAAACATGTTCTTTCCGTGGACCCTTTGTATATCCGTCAGATAAAATTATCACTATTCTCTTCTTCAAGCATATAAAAGAAAAGGATAGAAAACATTGACAGAAGTATTTTATTCGGGGACGGTGCAACACGTCTTTATACTACTAATCCACTCCCGCAAATTAACAATAATTTGTTAAAGACATAGTAATTTAAGAACGAGAATTAACAAATACAAAATGAATAAACACAAACTGTGCTTACATAGTAAAGCAGTAAAATCCAGAGCGGTCCATCAAAGCACGCGCGGACTCCTGCGAATACCGTTGAGTCCAATATGCGCGGGAGCAACATAACCGTCCGCTAACGTTTTCTTCACACTTCGAGCCGCTCCGATATCCACTCCTGCTTGCGTCTTTGCAACTATTATGTACAGCTAATGACTATTCTACTAGGTTTCGAAAAACCCGGTATAATTCACGTTCCACGAGACGTTCCGAAACACGAGCATCACAATCGTTGTCATATTATTATGAATAATTAACTTCCACCCAAATTTTAATATCAATAGGACTATGTAACGTATATATCACATATCGAGGGTTGCCTGGTGAAACCCGATAACTCGAGATAACTATTCATTGAAATGACAATCTAAAGTAAGTGTCATATACTTCGTGTTTTAAAATCCGGTTTGTTCGAATTATCGAGTTTCACCATGGAACCATATTTAATATCTTCAGCTTGCTTATTTATATTGTTATGTTTTGGACATAGATAAACTGTCAATTATCATTTATCATATAGGTAGGGTAATTTGCCAGTTATTAGCCACTCTTCAATTATTAGCCACCATTCAAAAATGAATTCTATTTATATGTAAATAGAACTCACTTCAATAAGAGGCGGCCAATAATTAAACGAGTGATTGGTAGGCAAATCCAGTAATTGGCCATTTTCCTCATACTAAAATGAGTTCTATCCACCTATAAATAGAACTCATCTAGTATAAGGTGGCTAGTAACTAAAACGCGGCCAATAACTAGGTTTCTACTTAAATATATACCTTCTACTATAATGAACTTTTCTCAAACATGCAATGAAATGTTGTAGTTACGTGCTTAAAAAGTGGCCGGGAAGTACCTCGTTGCCGGCCTAGGCCGGCAAGTGCCTCTTTTTTAATTTTCATTTGACATGGGGTTGTGACCTGGCATCTTGGCTTTTAGCCAATAATTATCTGTAAGTAATATTAGTATTAAAAAAATGGTTGGCTAATTTTTGCAGTTATAATTAGGTATTTAAATTATATAATTTAAAATAAATGTACAATTACTACTCAAAATAATAATTAAAAAGCTGTATTATACGGCGCGATCCGTCGGCCCCGATAACAGCATGCAATTAATTGGACCCAACCGACCGTGTCGTCTAATACCGCTTTTTAAATGTAAAAATTTGCAACTTTCAAACAGGTCAATCTTAAAAAAACCGGCCAAGTGCGAGTCGGACTCGCGCGCGAAGGGTTCCGAACCATTATCAATTTATTATTTAAAAAATACAGTTAAATCAACCTAGCTCAAAAACTATAGGAGATAATTTAATCAAACCAAAAATCGTTGCTAGAGTTTATTAATGTGCTTAACATATATTTTTTTTAGAATTTTATATCGCGTAGTTTAAAAAATAGAGGGGGGGGACACATTTTTCAGACTTTGAGAGCTGGTATCTCGAAAACGATTTGCTTAAATAAAGATAAGATTTATAAACCTTCATATCATTTTCAAAGAGCTTTCTAATAATACCCCACACGCTTATATACAACTAAATTTTTTTTTCTATCCCTCAGTTATATGTATGGAAGGCCCCCACCCCAATGGTTTTTTTACAATTTAGTATCATAATCCTGTAGCGGTTCATACAACACATATCCTTACGAAATTTCGTTACTGTAGCATTCATAGTTTCCGAGTAAATCAGCTGTGACAGACGGACAGACGGACAGACGGACATGACGAATCTATAAGGGTTCCGTTTTGCCATTTTGGCTACGGAACCCTAAAAAATGAGGTGTCGGTGTCGTATTTGACTTTTGTTGTGTTTCAAAGACTTAGTTATGTAGTAGACTTGTAATTTCTTAGAAAGAAGATACATTTTTTTGTTTCATTTCATTGCATGTTTGAGAAAAGCATTATACATACCTCGGCCATGAAGTGACGGGTTGCCATCCGAATACTATCCGGCCTCGCTTCGCTCGGCCGTCTACATATATTCGGCCGGCAACCAGTCACTTCCCGGCCTCGGTAGTAATGTACTATTGTTATCTTATAAATAGAAATCATTTTAAACATGTAGGTGGCCAGTATTTAAAATCGGCTAGTAATTGACAATTTACCCTACCAACTATATTACGTTATTTCTACTCTTCCTGTTGTTGCACCTACTTAGTCAAATAATCTATATGTACGAGTATATACCAATTTTTTAATATCACACATAAATTGGATGAATAGTAAACGTATAGTAAACTTTGACTTACTTTTCTCTTACGGCAATGATTCACTTATTTCATACTGCTGTTGGAAATCGGTAAAATGTACGGTCGCGATTATTCTTTACACATGACCGATTGTTTAACCCTTATAGTAAGTAAGCTTAATCCTTATTATAAGTAGAGTCGATTTACATTCCTCATTGGCACCGTGCAAAGGTGGTGGGGGTACCAAAAACGACCACAGTGCCGTAATATTAACCTCTCGTGTGCCGCAAATAGTTTTTTTGTACGCGGACCACGTTCCCGGCATACGGCAGCTTAAGTGTTAGTTACATTAATAAATAGTTCGCATGGTTTTCACCACCTGGGTTAGTCCCATAAAAAATGTAATCAGGCTTCAATCGATAAGTATGATAAAAACTATGCTATCCCCGTAAGGCCCAATGTGTATTGCAATGCACATCTTCGCTTCAGTAGACTTTAAAACTTATATCATATCAATTAAGTAGCATTTCCTTTCTTTTATTGATTCTGTTAATCGAAATTCGACACTATTCATTATATAGCAAGGTTCAAAGTATGATTTAATGAAATTAATATGGGTTTATTTATTATAGTAGCCTCTACTATAATAAATAAACATCAAGCTACAGGGAATGCCATTCGGCGATTTACATGCTGTATTTTGCAGCCTTTGAATATATTATATCACCACCTCAGCAAGGTCAGCCTCCGTAGCCTAGTTGGTAGTGACCCTGCCTACGAAGCTGGAGCATTATTTGTGTATTTATTTATCATAAATATTTGTTCCTTGATTGTATATAAGTATCTACAGGGTGACTTCAAATTAGTGATACAAAATAATAAAACATGAATCTATTAATGGTTTTGAACAACTTTTACTATGGGACCAAATATGAAAACTCAAGAAAAAAATCAACGCTTCCATACATTTTGGTCAACTTATCTGAGCACATTTCTATGGAAGTGTCGGTTTTTTATTGAGTTTTCATATTTGGTCCCATAGTAAAAGTTGTTCAAAACCATTAACAGATTCATGTTTTATTATTGTATTTCACCAATTTGAAGTCACCCTGTATATGTATCTATCTCTTATATAAATGTATCGTCAACCTGGTACCCACATCACAAATCTAAATAGTTGCCGATTCCTAAGAATGAACTTTTAACAGTTATGGATTAATTCGTATTAATATGAGGGTAAGACTCACCATTTTTCCGATATTCTTTACGACATATAATCAAAGAGCGGAATTCTTCATAGCAAAAACTAAACTGTCAGAGGGATTGAACTCTGACAGTTTAGTTTTACATAAATTACTAGTCTTACATAAATTATCGATAGTCGATAAACACTTCGTTTAATCCCTCTGACAGTTTGATTTTTGCTATGAAGGATTCCGCTCCTGGCATATAATATAAGGCTTATTTCTAAACTATCAAAAGTTCATTTTTAGAAATCGGCATTCATAAGTCGATTTATGTAAGATGTCCCAAGATATTTATTTATTTATTGCAACTGCAACATCGCCCCAGGCACGCTCTAGGCGCTTGCATTATTCAGCTTTTTCCGCTCGCGATCTCCACAAGTGGGCTAATGATTCCGTTAGCACATCCACAAAACGACGGAACATTGGAAACTAACTGCATAGCCCGTAGTTTATTGGTGCTACAATCAACGTTTAACACGAAATTAATTGTTCGAATCGCTTCGGGGTATGCTGTAAAAACGTATTAGACATGCCATTAAAGTAATAATTGAGAAAGTAAGAAATCATAAGCGAAAATATGAAATGGTAAATTCTATAATGGAAGTATAAAACAATATTCTACTCAAGGTATATTATTGCTTAAAAACCCTCAGGCAAAGGATGACGCAAGTATAAAATAATTAGATACCTACAATGTTGTTTTCTACAAAGACCTATCATGGCGAAGACCTTAAATTAAAAGGTTCGGTGAGAGTAACTATCTTCAGGGCTTGCTTGTGGGTTAATTGTAGCTGTGGGTGTACACAGTACTAATTCATTATCATTAATGTACGTGACGAACATGAGTAAAAAAAGGAAACAATTACTTATATAGCGATTAATAGCGAGTGTAAATGAGGATCGATACCGCTATAAATACTTCTTTTATCTCCGTTGATTCGTAAAAAAAATTATATTATAAATTCATATATGTATCTACAAAAGTGTTCGATTAATTAAAAAAATAGATTATTTAGCAAGAAAATGAAACCGCTAGAAAACGCAAAAAAACTGGTTTACAATCCAGAACCTAAAAATATTACAATTCGACATGCCTCAGAGATTTTTCATACAAAACCCTAACAAAATAGCTATTAGCTACACATCTAAACAATACACCGCATGGGGTACCCGCTATCTCCAAAAGCACGCGGTCGCGGACAAAAACTTTGCTCGACTACAAACACTGTGAATTTGTATAAGCGTAAACCGCGCTGAAACCCATTGAGTCGTCGACCGCCAAAAGTTTTCAATGATCACTTTCACTAGTTTCGCGGCTTTGTACGTAAATGACATAACGCGTCGTCGTGCGGGCGATTTCATTTTTGACTGCAGCCCATTATACTGCGGGCTGGTAATGTCGTTAGCCGGCCGTAATAGCGACAGGTAACTATTACGTGTACCGCCGTGATCGGGTCGTCAGGCGATTCGCTTCAGTCATCTATTTACTGACAACGAGTTCATTTTCAGTATTCTCGTTGGAAATTATTATGCTACTACTCCAGTAATTATACTACTTATACAGCTTAGGTTGTAAATGTGGTGATACGTATGAGGGCTTAAAGTGTCATTTGCTAAGTATTCAGGTAAACGTAAAAATGAAACATTCTTAAAAATAATATCCTAATCTGGACGAAATAGAATCACCATTATTTTTGAAGAGATTAAAATAGTTTTAACTAATATATCTTCATTTTATAAATACTTATCAATATACCTACTGGAATCTTCACCAGCTATAATATTTCTTGTTTGTTGTTATTTCACTTACGATTGCAGTACTTAGCAAGGATCGGACAAACGCCCGTCATTTTCAAAAAACATAACCCTGTTTCGTGTAGTAGAGACTTCCTTATCTTATGATATCAACATATTTTACTTTATAAGATTTTTTTTTAATACAAAGCACAAAGTATCTATTTAAGATATCTCAACTTCTTCTTACTTGTACACACCATGATTGTGAATTTGTAACATTGGTCACAGATAATAATTCAATATCAAAAAATCTGAAACGTGTATTGGTCACAATCATGATTAGTAAGTACAAGTAAGTAAGAGTTGGAATCTCCTAAATAGATCCTTTGTGTTAGAGTTAATAAAACAAATGTTATAAAATAAAATATGTTAATATCATATCATAAGATAAGGAAGTCTCTACCGTACGGAAAAGGGTTATGTTTTCAAAATGACGGCCATTTGTCCGATCCTTGGTACTTAGATATACGACATATTGGAGATATTGTCGTATGCTTATCTTTTCTGAAAGTTGAAATTAAGTAAGCACAGACTGACAATAAAGCCGTAAAATGAAAACAAAATTCGCAACTTCGCAATAGAAAGCAATTTGTCATAGAAAGTGCAAACGGATGATCACTTTCGTTTGTCGGTGTATTTCAGCAATCCATAATACCACAATGGCCTATTAGCTGCTTTGATTGATCTACCAGCCATACAATGGACTGGATTATGCGGTAGTTTGTTTCATATCCATCTGTCAAATTAATAATGACATATCGGTCATGCATACAAAATGCATAACAAGTGGAGATTTACTAGATAACTCTACGAATCAATCATGGTTAAAAAACAATTGTAACAGGTAATGTAACACAGCGTGAAGCCTATCTGCTTTGCAAGTGACCGATTGGCGTTGATGTCTTTTGTATGAATGCTATCAAAACGACCTGTCGAATATTAAAGATAGAAAAATCTATTTAAATTTCATTTCATTGATTTAAAAACAGGATTATACCAACTTACAAATTAATTAATAGAAAGTGAGAGCATTTAGTCTGCTTGAAATGAATTTTTGGGTCAAAGGTTGACTTAATAAAATTAGAGTACGTATTTAAATTGACGTTGACTTCACCTACCCAGATTAAACCCAGACAAATATATCAGCTAACTAGCTAACCGGCCCGGCTTCGCTGATGCCAAAACCTCCCTCTTGAATCTATTAAAAATCCTTTTTTTCATTTTGAACATAATATAAGCACACATAATACATAGGGACAAATAACGAAAAGAGACTTTGTATTTTTGAAGATTGTTTTTTAACGATTTTACGAGTAGGTCCGCCACTCGGTATATCTGATCGCAACCGATTCTCAAACGAATGCTTTCTCGCCGCAGGCCGCAGGGAAAGTACTCACGACCGGCCCTACCAGGGTTCAAGTTCATGCGCGCAGGCATGATAATGTGCGGTTACAAACCTCAATTATCACGATAACTCTAGCTTATTCATACCAGCATTTTCGGCAGCAAAAAGTCATATCACACTACGTTAATCTCACCAATTAAGCACAGAAATCCATTATCATGTAAAAATATTTTCATTGCTCGTTTAGTTTGACTTAATGCCTCTAATTACATATCTACGTTGCAAGTAATTTATGAGAAGGAACGCTTTTATTCGGATAGAAAGCGCTTCGTCCCACAGCAGAAAGCCATTGTGGAACGTTGAACTTGTACAAGACTAATCAATGGGATGTATCAAAACTAACTACTAACACGAAATTAAGAAAATACAACTACGTATTTATAAAGTACCCACCTATGTATTTGTTTTGTTCATGTTTTTCATTTGTGACAAACAAATGGTTAAGACTGAAAAAGAGCGTTGCAATTTTGTACCTACAATATATTGCACACATTGCTGAACGCAACGGGCAAACCCATTTTTTTTATTTATAATAGGATTTTTTTTCTGTTCTTTTCATCTGGTAAATATTATTGTTTTTAAATTTAATGTATAGATATTTAGATGATTATATTAAATTCCTATGGACTCTTATTGTATAAATATAATTCACATTTAATAATCTTGCTACGACTAAATGTTAGTGTTGCTACAAGACAGTATTTTTTTTACTTTACTCTTTAACCCAGAAAATGTTACCACTGTATTTACTTTTATTGTTCTGTAATGTACTGTGCTTTATGTGAATAAAAATCTATTGTATTCTAAAATAAATGAGTAATTATTAATAATTTTAATTAATTATATCAAAGTCCAAATGGTTTGTGACGGATCCATCACTCGGTACTCCAGGGGTCAAAAAAATGTCGAATCTTAAAGGTGCATGCAGACCAAAAGAGCATTCGCTGTTCTATCCCCCTACTCAACGAAATTCGATCGTTATACGAAACGTGATTCGTTGATTTCGTAGAGTGGGGGATAGAACTGCGAATGCTCTTTTGGTCTGCATGCACCTTTAGCACTCAAGACTCCAGCGACTCGGAGTATCTCATGTCTCTACCAACACCGACGCCGGCGCATCTCTAATCGGTGTCATATCGTACGCACCTGAAACACACTTCCCACGTCCCCGCACGAGAAATTAGGTGTATTACGCGAACAATGTTAGCCATGCAGTGCAGGTCGATGCCGACAGGTAGTGGGAATTATTAAAAGCAGCCATCATCATAATGGTTCAGCTTGTCACCTCATGATTACAAATGGAAATAGGGAATCGTTGAGGCATTTTTACTCTTTATTAGCGTTGAAAATGTCGGAAAAAATCAAATTGTTTTTTTCAGGAATGTATGAAAATTTCGTTATTTTCGTTATTTTCGGGTTTTTAGAGAAATAATCAATGTCACTGTCACTGTCACTCCTTGCCATCTGATTCAATTGATTTTTCCTCGGTGACATCGCGTTCTCCTGGTATAAGTGAAAATTAGACCTAATTCTCCTTGGTTTAGAGTTGAAAATTTAAGTGGAAAATTTCATAATTTTTTTCGAAAAAATCCGGAAAAAAACATGCTGTTTGGAAAGAAACGGGATTAAATCCGGAAATTTTCAACGCAGCTCTTTATAGGCAAGAAATGAAACTGAATTTTAAAAATGACCACCCTATGACGCCACTATTTTACTGCATTCTATTTTTATGTAATTTTTAGGACTGTAACGTGGAAAGTTGAATCGAGGCGCATAGTCGGTTTTATTAAGCAATAGTATCTATCCGAGCTTTTTTAAAGCATTAATGGATCAAATAAGAGCGTTGTTTTGTAATAATACGCATACCTTGTACCTATTCGCATTATAATAATAATAAAACAACGAGTAGTTAGGTACCTACTTCACGTATACCTCTCTGTGCGTATAATTGGTTTTCAACGGTTCACGAACTAAAAATAAATAATAAAATGGTGTCAACTCCGGTAAAATTTTATTGATGTATTGCTTCATTTTATCAGTGTCAAGCAAAAATGCGCGAAGTTATGTAGGTATCTAAACTGTTATGGCATCGACCTTGTTAGGACTCGCAAAAGACTGTGCACACAAACAGAATCCGGTCCTGGCTTTTAGAGAATCTTGTCTGTTTGAGCAACTTTCTTCGTACAAATATTTGTGGTTAGAATTTTGCTGTTTCACGCTGAATGACTTGAATAGATGATATAAATTTACGAGTACGTTACAATGTTTTGTCTGCTTTTAGTTTTGTACTATATTAACGTCTCGTTAGTAGTTGGAACATTAACAGCATGATCAACTATTTTAGTGCAGTTTACTTGTTTAGTTTAGTGCGTAATTATTGATTGTGCAATTTGCAACCCACGGGGACTTCATTATGTATAAATTAAATCTATTATGTGCAATCTATTTAAAAGTGATAATTTTATATTAATATTACAGTGACTCAGTTGACAAACTCTTACTTTTACACTTTCTGAGCCATGATTACGAAAAAAACGAAAAAAAAAATTTTTGATACAAACCTATGGCTTCAGTTACTTTATTGATCTGTCATGTAAATTTATTGTTTTTCAAATTAAAAAAAAACGTTTTTATTAAGTGTTAGGGTAATTTTTCGTGAAGCGGATATTTACAAACCGCACGAAACAAGTTGATTGTTTGTATGACTACAAAAGAGACAAGAATACTACAATAAGTTTAGTTAAAATAAAAAATACACCTTACTTTAATTTATGTAGTAGTACCCTACACTCTCATAGCTCGTTGTACAGTCGACGTGAAAGATATCATTACAGTATAGGCGCCAAAAATATATTTACACGACCTTGATGTCAAAGCAATAAAGTTGTGTAAATATATTTTTGGCACCTAAACTGTAAAAAATCTTTGACGTCGACTGCACCTGAGGCTTTCCTACTGAAAACAAAGTGACAAACAAAACATCGGTTTGGAATGTCGAAAACGTGAAGCCTACATAAGCAAAATATTCCCACAAATAATGAGCCAAACCCTGGTATTTAAAGGTTAAATCATAATCATAAAAATACCAGGCGCCGTTTGCCAAACGAAGCTCATGTTTGGGGGAAGCGGATGCGGTTTGCGGCGGATCTCGTACTTTCACCTGCGAGCTGCGCGCGCGCACCTGTCCCGCGCGAGCCCACTAATTACTACCATCTATTGCGATTAACATAATAACTACTCACATTCTGTATACACAACTTAATCTAAGATAAATAATCCTTCAGATTAAATTTATAAGATATCGTAGCAGAATCATGATTAGATAGAAAATACGATGTAGATTTAATAGACTATCTAGAATTCTATAACTCAATACATTTATGTCTGCGTGCTCAATAAAACGTAGTGATATAAAGTGCTTCACAATTAAATGTAAAATATTTAGTATGATCAATGACGAACTCCAATCTGGACAGATATAGCGCTACTTTCAAAACCGATAATATGTTGGTTATCAACAAATTATATTCAATATTTCTGTAAGGTGTTTTGATCGATAAGATGTTAATGGCATCACCGATCACCGACACTTAAGTACTCACTATAAATTTATTAAGCATAATTTGACTTGTGCATATGCATAGGTACTAGATAACTGCCAGCCCTCGATCGGAAGTGAAAGCCCTCAAATATTATGAGCCTGCACATAGAGGGCTGTCAAAGAAAGCTCTAGTTGTTAAAGAGCCGCGCATGTTTTATAGGTCCGGTGTTTTCTTCCGCAACTGACAATCTCGATCAGTAGGCAATTTCTAACCGGTTTAGAAAACGCGAGCGTACGCATCGCCCGCACCCAGCCGCCGCCAGCGCTGGCAGCTATTCTTATGCGGCGGTCAAGCCAGCACCCGGCTCTCGCCCCATATACATCTTCTCGACTTCCACATACTGGAATTAAAGCCTTAAAATGCTTACAGCTCACATTGCTCATTTAACATAAAAAAACCTTCTCGAAACCTGCGGCTACAAGCAACTTTGCTGCTTCTGAAAAACAATTTCTCATAATGACAATAGGTACTACTTATTGCATCTACAAATAGGAGCTCAAACGTGGAGCAATACGGCAAATATCGTGAAAGCATCTTCGGAACTCATCTAAGTAGTATGATTGCTTTGATTAATATTATAATTGGTCCCGCGAGGTATCCATCAGTGTAGAAAGTCGGAAAGAACGCCGCCGTTCGCGGGACGAGCGCCGCGCACGCGTCGCGTGGCGCAACTAGAGTGCGACGACAACGCGCCTGCGGAATGCGCTCTACCAATGCAATTACCACGATCAAACTAAATAAAACCACTATTTAATTTACACACGAAATAATATTAGATACGTAAATGTAACACTTGCAATTTCTCTTCATTTCAGGATGCAAAATGCGAAACTGCGGTGGACTCTGCTTCGTTGCCGCTGGAGCACCGCGCGGGCGGCGGCTACGGCCCGCCCCTGCCTCCCGCACACTCCGACGACCCTTGGCCCTTAGCGACGCCGGATAGCCCAAAGATTAAACATTTACAAGTGCAGTGTGAAAAAACTCACATGAGAGTAAATATTGAGTTCGATCGCCCGTTCTATGGAATGATCTTCTCTAAAGGTTTCTACAGCGATCCTAGCTGTATGCATCTTAAACCTGGCACTGGACACCTCAGTGCGACATTTGAAATTTTCCTAAACAGCTGTGGAATGTCTAGCTCTGCGAACCACAATGTTGCTACTTACGGGAGTCCGACTCCGAGCGGATCCTACGTTGAAAATACGATCATTGTTCAGTACGATCCCTACGTCCAAGAAGTTTGGGATCAGGCGAGAAAACTACGATGCACCTGGTATGACTTCTATGAGAAAGCAGTCACATTCAGACCCTTCCAAGTAGATATGTTGCATGCAGTCACGGCGAACTTTCTTGGCGACAACCTGCAGTGCTGGATGCAGATACAAGTCGGCAAAGGACCTTGGGCTTCCGAGGTGTCAGGAATAGTGAAAATAGGACAAACCATGACGATGGTGCTGGCAATAAAAGACGATGAAAACAAATTCGACATGCTTGTACGAAACTGTGTCGCACACGACGGTAAACGAGCACCTATACAACTTGTAGACCAGTACGGGTGCGTTGTACGACCTAAGATTATGAGTAAATTCCAAAAAATAAAGAACTTCGGACCGTCAGCGTCAGTCGTATCCTTCGCCTACTTCCAAGCATTCAAATTCCCAGATTCAATGAATGTCCACTTCCAATGTGTAATTCAAGTGTGCAGATACAACTGTCCTGAACCTAAATGCGGCGGTCTTGGGGCTGACTACGGGGTACCACTACTAGGTGGCAACTCCTTAAGCGCTGGAGAATATGGAGCGCCGAACTCACCTCATGCCGAATATGGACCTCCACCACCAGCACCGCACGCCGAGTACGGCGTACCTCCGGCGTTCCCCGACCCCCGGCATCCGGCAGATGCAACCGGTTCGTTCTCAGAAAAACGTGATGATGCCGTACCGCCTCCACAAGCACAGGTCTCGTCTACACCTAACGCACCTAGTCCATCTTCTCCCGCGCCGTCGAGAGACGAAGATGAAGTAAACCTACCACCCCCACCTCCGCCTGGTCGTCGCGGCGTATACAACACGGGCACGAGGAAAGACGAAGCTCATGGTAATCTCGCAACATTAGGAGGACGACCGCGATCAGTAGAAGATTTGCCAGAACGACTAGTCGGCGCGCGGCGGCGGAGAGAGACATCAACGCATTCACGGATCTACAAGCGTGATGCTCAAGAAATGACAGATGTGAACACTAGTCGTACAATTCAGGTGGTAGCACCGGGCGATGTTAATTTCGCATTGAACAACGCGGCGGGTAATGAGACAGTAGTAATCCAGTCTCCCGCGAGTGATCCGGAGACGATTTGTATGTCAGTTCCGTCGTTCGTGGCGGGGCTGGTGATGCTGCTGCTGGTGCTGGTGGTGGCGTCACTGGTGGCCGCCTTCCTGTTCGTGCGCGTGCGCGCGCTGGACCGAAAGGGCGCGCACGGCGCCGCCGCCTACTACGAGACGGATTACGTGAAGCACACCAACTAGCTTGTCGAGTGTGTCGGTGTGTGTGTGACGCGAGGACGTTCCATAAACTCTTCTCGGATCCAAAGAGCGTGCGTGCTTCGGCCCCGGCCGGACGGCGCCGCCGCTGTCGCGGTCGCGATCGAAGCCCGGTGACGTGTGACTTATTTATTTAGTTATTTAATGAGCGTGATGTCTTTGTTCGACTGTTTTGTAAATTATTTTATTCGTGTGAAACGCACTCTGTACTGCCTTATACCTATAGTCGATACGTCTGTTGTAATTTTGTAAAGAGTCGTTAGTAAGGAAAATAGGTAGTCCTTAAGTTGTATACCAATTAAAGTGTCGTGTGGAAAGTTAATATGTGTTACATTTTATTTTATAAGAAATACCCATCGTATCCATAAAAATAATTAGAAATGTAGATCTGGAAAACGAATAAAAATATAATAATATTAGCTATGAAAAGCAAGTTCGTAGGTAATATGAATAATTTCAGGTATTCATTAAAAAAAAAAAGAAATATTTAATGGAGTAACTTTAGTAATCTATCCTAAAAGTGATAATAATAATAAAATGAGTGTAGCTAGGTCTTGGAGATGACGACTGGACGTATGTGAAGGTGTTAAAATCAAGCAAGTGATGCAAGGATCATTCTGCTTAATGAATTTAAATACATAATATATTTGAAATCGTCCATAGACGAGCAAACGTGCGTGCATGGAGCAAAAGTGTGAGAAAAGATATAGATATTGTGTTGGATAAGTATCACACGACGAAGACAATAATAGGCTTCTCACGTTTTAGTTCAAAATATAGTTCGCCTCTCTAACGTCACTCAGAAGACCATGATCTTCACATAATTGTTTTTAGCTTTGGTACCTATTTTTAATAAACAACAGATACATTATAATATTTATTTTATTACATATTTTACATGCATTATTAATAATAGTTTAGACAACTTAACAACAAAATAAAGATTAATATAAATGCTATACGCATAATACGCACCTTCCCGATTTTGGTAGGTACATTTTATATTTAGTAAAAGGTCCTTGTAATTTTTTGCGTCCCTGTAGGCAAGGGGTTTAGGTACGAAAATTAAACATCGTGTTCAATTTAGGGACACTAATTACAAAATACCTTAATGTACAGTCGACGTCAAAGATAAATATGATTTTGGTGCCAAAAATATGTTTACACGACCTTAATGTTAGGGCAATAAAGTCGTGTAAATATATTTTAGGGGTTTAAAATGTCACTGACCATTTTTGATAACGGTTGATGATGGGCAGCAGCGTCATCACTGTAGACACATTACTGCGATCGCCAATCTGCTTGCCCAGCGTGGCGATTATGGGCATTTACCTCCTAATGCGTCTATACGCATAGTTTAATAGGAGAGGCATTCGTCCAGCAGTGGACTCTCATAGGCTGATGATGATGATGAATAATATATTTTTGGCACCTAAACCGTAACGATATCTTGGACTTCGACTATGCAACACGAATTAATGGTAACATGTTACAAACGGCTATTATACTTTAATTACAGCCAACCAGGTTCTCGAATATTACCTCCAAGGCATCTTCTTAGGCGCGGTTTGTGTCCTATCTTTTCGAGACCCCACCAAACACATTATAGACGGTTGCGACTCCTGTCTGGATGGATTCTCGTACAACAACTTTAATCTGTCATCATACTTATTTCCTATTAAATGTACTAGATCCTGGAACAAACGTAAAATACAAGTACATATCGTCGGCAGACAACTAAAAACTCACCATAATAAAATATTTTAAAAATAAAAATAAAACCGCCTTCAAAAATTCGCCCGAAGTAAAAAGTAAAAAATAATTTTGGTTCCTACTACTTAGGATTTCCTACCCAAACCTTTAAACCTTTTACCCTATTCATTGAAATAAAATATTATGGCTAGGTACCCTACAGATTTCTTAGAAGTCGGTGCCAAGCCAAATACGTTCATAGGTATATATTAGATAGAGCTTTGTAACTTACTGTCACTCCGATTACGCTTTTATCAACTTTCTGTCTCAGTCATTTTGATGAAAGCATAACCGGAGTGACAGTAAGTTACATTACAAAGCTCTATCAAATACATATACGAGTAAGTAGGTACTCGCGAAGTGAACATATTTGGCTTGGCACCGACTTCTAAGAAATCTGTAGGGTACCTAGCCATAATATTTTATTTCAATGAATAGGGTAAAAGGTTTAAAGGTTTGGGTAGGAAAACCTAAGTAGTAGGAACCAAAATTATTTTTTACTTTTTAGTTCGGGCGAATTTTTGAAGGCGGTTTTATTTTTATTTTTAAAATATTTTATTTTTTGCTTTTTAGTAGTGTAAATATAAAATCGTTATTCATCAGTATGCACTAAATACATACAAAACAATTAGAATGTACTGCACTGTAGTAGGCCATAAAACCTGAACTGGCGAACTTATATGAATACAACAACAATTTCAAAGGTAACAGACTTAGCATGCCAATATTATTTAAAGAATCACTAACCGCTAACCAGCATGTCATAACTACTAAGCAAACACTTGAATAGATCTCGAAAATGTATGACATTTGTTATATACCTACAAAGAATGATCCTCCAACCCCTAATCGTCAAGGAGTTATTCCTTTCATGATCAGCTCACCAACAGCTCGAATAGCTTCCAAAATATATGAAAAATGTTATATTTAAAGAATAATCCCCCAACTCCTAATCTCTAAGGAGTTGTACCTTACCTACATCATCAGCTCACCAACATAAAAGGATGACCACCTAAAGGCAAATACTCAAATAGCTTCCAAAATACACGAAATATGTTATATTTTAAGAATTATACCCCAACTCCTAATTGCTAAGGAGTTGTACCTTCCATCATCAGATCACCAACTTAAGATGTTCATGACTAGATGCAAATACTTGATTAGTCTTCGAAAATAAATGTAAAATGTCATGTGTGCCTACAACATTTGAAGAGTTCCCTCGATTTCTCCAGGATCCCATCATCAGATCTGGATTCGGTGACAATGGGACCAACTAGAAGGTATACCCTTTCAAACAAAAAAATAATTTTTAAATCGGTCCACGCGTCTTCGAGTAATCGGGGAACATACATAAAAAAAAAAAAAAGATTTCGACGAATTGTAAACCTCCTCCTTTTTGAAGTCGGTTAAAAACTGTCACTACTCTTAGCAACCTCTTATGTCAGTATTGAATCAGAACTTAGATACGATCTCTATTTCAAGTAGGTATTTGTTATTTAGTGAGTTTTGGCTTCCAACCGACGATATTATGTGGATTATGACTGCTAGCATACACAAGGTGCATTCACCTTTAAAATTTTCTTTGTGTCATTAAACACGTAAGTACTAGCCCCTTATTCATAAACGTCTGCTAACTTAACAAGCCGCTAATAATTGTTTGTTCCTTTCGGTCTTAACATTGTGCCCATAAGAGCAAAAGGGACAAACAATACTTAGCGGCTTGTTAAGTTAACAGACGTTTATGAATAAGGGAGTAAGTATACAAGCTGAAATTTTAATGGTTGTTCTCCGTTTGGGCTTGTTATATATCATTTTCCAATTAGGTAAAAGAGACAAATTATTGTTTCACGTCAAAAAAAAAAATTCTATGGGGCAGGTCCCGCAGGTCTTTCAAATTAGCAGACACTCCATAGAAAATCAATTTTCCTATAGAGAAAAAAATTCTTCCTCTTTTTCATAACCGGAACACAATACTGACGGCTGAACTTGACCGAAAATAACCATTAAAATTCCACTTTGGATATACCTACTCTCTTTTGCTTATTACGGTCTTAATGGCAGTAATGGCATTAGTGTGTAGGTACCTCTAACTATTTTAAATTCGTACTTATCTACATACGAACGGGGTCCAATCTTATGGAATGCATGGCCCGAAACGTTATTGTCATATATATTATTACTTTCATAGTAACCTGCTTAAGTGAACTTAGGAGCGAACAAATCGAGTGAACTAAGTGAGGGGTTACTGGTTACGCATAGGAAAAGCCAACACAAAAAAATATACTAATCAAAAACTCGTAGGTTACGAGTCCTACGACAATGTAAAGAATGCTCACCTTAGAGAATAACAGACTATTGTCTTCAAATATTAATTTGTTTTCATTACGCATGCGGACGGTGTGTGTGCTGGACTTAGTATAATCAGTCGACATCAGAGTGTGTTCCCTTTTTAATGGTAGAAATGTTCCTTCTTGGGGTCTCGAGCAGCCCTTAGAAACTTGATTGAACCATACCTACGGAACAAAATCAGCATGAGATTCGCTATATTGGTATTAATGGGGTAATTTGTCTATGACTAAACCTAAATGAAATGTCTATTGTTTAAACCTAAATGAATATGAAGTGAGTAAAATATAATGCATGAAGACAAGTAAATCAATTTACTGACTATTTCCCCCAAGTTGTGACATTTCTAGTTCCGTAGAATTCGACATTTGATGATAAACACAATTGAGAACAACGAACAATCGTATACTATTTAGGTAGGTAAGTATTCCAAGACTGTAGGTAAATATAATGCATAATTACATCTAGTTGTGAAATTGACATTTTAAACGTACCTGATCTATAGAGGGTCCCGAAAATAATGTTGTTGAGTCAGGTTGGCGTCTGCGTGGCTGTGAAATGGGGCACTCTGGTGGCGAGAGACATCTAGCATGATGCGGAGATTCTATGCAAGCATGAAGCGAGACTGGTGACTTATTTCTAGAACGACATTTGGTTTTTGCACTATCAGCTTTATTGTTGAGGATTTTCAGGCTATTCTCAGGGATAGACGTTTTACCAGCAACCTTATGAAGTGGCGGCGGTAAGTCTTCAGCTGGTGATGTGCTGACACAGTCATTACAGACACGACAGTCGTGTGTTGGAGCACTGATATGGCGAGAATCGGAAGAATGCCTGTGAGTAAAATTTGTATTTTTATAGACAGTTCCAGGTTTGCTTGGCTTGTTTAGGTTAGCGCGAGCAAATTGATCCTTAGCAGCACGGGACCGTGGTGCGAAGTAGCCAGTTTGGGCCTCAACAAACATGCAAGCAATGCACGGACGAACATTGCGTTTTGGAGGCAGTGCTGAAGGGGGAATCTCCGTGCTTCGACGAATCCGTGCGTTTTTTCTTTTGTTTCGATTTCCAGCAATCTAAAACGTTTAATATTTATGTAAGCATAGAAAATAATTATTTTCATGACTATTAGTACCTGGACTTTTTGTTGATAGAATAGCGTCATCATAGGAGAGATTGCTGCCCGCGCGAGCTCGCGAGCGCGAGTACAATCAATTATATACAAAAATCCAAATATTATCATATTTTAATATTTAAACCGCCAAAGCACAATATATTTAAAATGACTATGTATAAGTAGATATTTATGCCCTTGCCATTTATTGCCGTTGACTGTACTTGTAATAAAATCATTAAGTATATTACTTTACATACATTACATACATTATAAAACAAATAACAATAAAAACAAACTTTGCTATCCATACTGCCTAAGTATATCGTATCGTACTTTATTTCGATAGTTAGTACATATCTGGAGCCTAATACCTGTTTCGGTGGTGGAGGTTGATAGTCTTGGACATTCCGTTGATAGGTTTTCATCAATGGTGGTGATTGTTTTTGCATGTTGACTCTCCGAACTGGTTGCGTCACTTTCTCACTAGGCAACTGAGAGATCATCGAATTAAAAAATATTGGTAAATAGCAACTCTCGTAAGTATGTTGTACGAAATACAAGGATTTGGCAAATTTATACAAAGCTACAAAGGCGCAAAACTCTAATCCATAAACGAAGAACTACGGCGTAGCGCTTTACGACGCCTAGACATAGACAATACACATAAATAAAGCTTGTAACACCACCCTACTAGCGACACCCAACGGCAAGCCATGAAGGCGCGCAGGTACGCGCAATGCAAGCGCAAACACTGCGACGATGCCACGAGCTGCACTACTGCAGTACCGTAGTTCCGCCGTCCGCCGCTAGATGGCCCCGTGGTCGAGTTAGATCGCGCTATCGTTTGTCTCCCTGAGAATCATGACCCTCGGCATGCGACCGAGGTTTATTTGAGCAGCAGTAGGGACTACGACCTAGCACGCTTTGTGACCCAACCTCGGTTTGAGCACTAAAGTGTCTAGACCTTAGTACTTCCTCACTAAGCCTAGGTGCGCCTACCCCACTCGCAAGTTAGGTTGCCTAGACGTAGTGAGTTCGCATAAGTTGTAACAAGTGTGCAATAAACGGGCTATACTGTTACTCCGCGCCTCTTCTTCTTCACCCCCTCGCCTCCCCGTGCTTCAGTGGCGCCCTACGTGAGGCTAGTCTGCGTGACGTCATCGCGGTGCTACGGGATTTTGTGTCATCGTGCTACGGAGCCTATGAAGTCAGTGGCTTGCTACGAGACATGACGTCATCAATGTGTTACGCCGTTCGCAGAACCGTCGCGCTACGCTACGCTACGCAGACGACCTTATTCTAATGAGCGGGAGAAGCGAAAGGAAGAGCAAGGAAGAAGAATCTGCTTCTGAGTCTGAAACCCATGTTCCTGTGGCGAGATTCAGGTGTTATGGCTGTGGTGCTCCCGGTGTGGTCAGATCGCACTGCCCGACGTGCCATGCCAGTAGGAGTCGGAAATCTCAACCGAAGATTGGGTTCTGCTCTGCATAAAGTCTTGGTTACGTAACTGAACACGAAAACCGAACTTTCCGCCTTAACATCTGACGACACGCTTTTCCAGCGATAATGTAACAAACAGACTCTGGCTTAGCCACCCATAGTTATTAAGAAATAACGAGAGTGATTGGATCCCGAGACAAAGCGCGCATCCAAACCAACCTCTAACCATTTATGTCTCACTTGTCGGGACGCCTGCGTGGACATAGGGGGAGAGTTGTAACACCACCCTACTAGCGACACCCAACGGCAAGCCATGAAGGCGCGCAGGTACGCGCAATGCAAGCGCAAACACTGCGACGATGCCACGAGCTGCACTACTGCAGTACCGTAGTTCCGCCGTCCGCCGCTAGATGGCCCCGTGGTCGAGTTAGATCGCGCTATCGTTTGTCTCCCTGAGAATCATGACCCTCGGCATGCGACCGAGGTTTATTTGAGCAGCAGTAGGGACTACGACCTAGCACGCTTTGTGACCCAACCTTCGTTTGAGCACTATAGTGTCTAGACCTTAGTACTCCCTTACTAGGCATAGGTACATCTACCCCTACCCAAAGTTAGGTTACCTAGATCTAGTGAGTTTGCCTAAGTTGTAACCTGTAAGCAATAAACGGGCTATACTGCTACTCCGCGCCTCTTCTTCACCCCCTCGCCTCCCCGCGCTTCAAGCTACAATAATAATTATAGTAGGTGCCTAATCTAATATGGAAATTATGGAATGAGTTTTAGAAGAGTACCTATATCGTTAAAAATAGTATTTATGAAATGACATTTAAAATATTGCATTATTTTCTCCTCTGTATCGTGCCATCCTAAGTATAGCTGGAATTGAGTACCTATAGGTTCCACCTGCGCCTGCGTCGCGTTTTATAAAGTTACCTACATTTTACAATTTGGAAACCACATAATTTTAACTATGCATTCTAGACATCAAAATAAACAAAAAATATTATGAGACCAAATGTCAAATTCCACAAAAAAAAAAATTTTTTTTCGTTTTTTTTTAGACTTTTTGAATACTTTTTAACATTTCCAATACTTTTTATCATCACAACAATTTGTTAAAACTAATTTTTTAAATGTTTTTTTTAGGGACAGGTTTTTTCGTCAAGTCTATTCTTATTTTTTGATTGTCAGGCAAAAGGTGTGGTAATATTAGAACACATTGTGGCAGCATTGTAATCAAAAAGAAAGTTTTATGACGAGTTACGTCGAAAAACTTTTTCCGAAAAAAGGTTAATTATCTTTGGAACCAAGCCGAATCCAGGAAATTTTATATAACATTAAATACTCTAAATATGCTCAGGAATTCAGCATTAAAATTATGTGGGTTCCTCGCGAGGCACCGTGTATAGACATATACAATTTAGTAAAGGCAATAAATACCCGTTTTGGTGAACTTGAGGCGTTCCGTGATCTCTGCAAGGGTGTTTTTTGAACGGGAGGCTGCTTCCACTAGTTTTCGGGTAATCCAATAGGGTAAATGAAAACAAAAAACCTTTGTAATCCATAGTGCCTTAGATACTACAATAAATCGTAGAGGGTAAAACACCCAGTGCTTTGCTAGGGTTTTGCTGCCTCTGCTGCCTGTAGGTATGTACTTGTATGTACTTATGTATCAGTGGGAAAAGCACGAAATTTTATATTACACACCCTTTAAACTCACTTAATACCGATACCACTGGTCCCTGGCAGGCCACTAGTTCTTTTACCATATAAGTACCTACTTTATTTCATTCATCATCATTTGTGAGCATTTTACCAAAAATGTTTCGCTTTGTCGCTTAGCTAATGCTAATGCATACGGACTGAATTGGCTTGTACCTACATACGAATTATACGTCTAGGCGTTCTTGTGGCAAGCGACAAAGTGAGACGTTTTTATAAGTTAAGGCAAAATGATCCGGTCCACAAGTCTGTCGACAAAGTTCTAAGTACCTATTTATCTGAGTGACCAATTTTGGAGGTCTTTTTTCCTCAACAACATTTATTTATAGCCATATTCACTGGGGAATATTTTTTCCATTTCTGATTCTATCTCATAGCGAAAACCATGAGCATAGCGACTTTGAGTTTCGAGATGAGGCCGATAGTGAAGGTCCACGGTTCGGAGCTCTAAGTCATCACTGGTAACACAAACGGATTGAAGAGTTGCGTCTTAAAGGTACGGAGGTGTGTCTGATGAAGGAAAATTGCGTAGTTTCCCCAGTCGTATGGAATCGGCAGGTGACCTTATTCTCAGTGGCGTAACTATACCATCTGGTGCCTGTGGCAAATTATTTTGATGGGACCAATTATCAGTAAAAATCGTCACATTGTACTCAGTTTAATTTTAAAATTAAATTCACGGCCTCTTGGACCGGGGCCCTGTGGCATTTTGCCAGCCCTGCCACCAAGCGAAGTTGCACCTGTCTAAATAATTGTACTACTTGGATGTACGAGTCAACAACTTCGTACACTGAGCTTACAGCAAATACCAACAAGAGACTTATCCATTACATATTTAAGTGCGTACCTGTTTTGGTGGTGGTGGTCGTTGGGGGTTTTGGACATTCCGTTGATAGTTCTTAATCGATGGTGGTGATTGTTTTCGCGCGTTGATCCTCCGAACAGGTGGCTGAGTCACTTTGTCATTGGGCAACTGCATGAGATCATACAAAACGTTTGATTGAATTTCAACAATCATAAACAAATGCGAAAATTAAGTAGTTTTTATTGCTGATGATAGTGAAACTATTTCATTGTTTTAGTAAAATTCGATTCTTGTGGCTCAGACACTACTTGTTCCACGATATTGGTTGCAAACAAACCACTGGATGGTAAGCAGTTAAAAAAGTTAGATAAATTCTGCAATGCATTGTAGGTACCTATACACATAAATACACCAAGGGTAAAACACCGCGTGCTCGGTCGGGAACCGTACGGCGGCTTACGCCTAATTGTTGTACAGTGGACCACAAAGAGATGTATTCACTTTATCGCCTTATTGCAGTAAGGTGAAAAAATGCATAGTTACATCTCAATACTATAGATACCTACAATCAATGGTGAATGGCTAACCACTGGTTTCATTATCCTAGTTAGTTAGTTAGTTATACTGGGCTTTTTCCGCAACTCGACAACTATTGTGCCTTTTTGCGTGATAGCGAGGTAGCCCTATTCCAACCATCCAAGCTCCTGTACGAAACTCAGTGCATGTTTCAGGTTGCTAAATGCCTCCTTTAGTGTATGTGGAGTCCCCAAGTGCCTACTCCTGTATACCTCTACCTGTTTACAATCTAGAAGAATATGTTTTGCTATTTCCTCCTCTTCATTATCCTATTACCTGAAGTAATTTACGAAGATCGGTCGGACTTGTTGGGCAGGTTTGCGAGAGCCGCTTGGGACACGGCGCTTTCGATGCTGCGCGCCGCGTTGGCAAGCAGACTTTGGAGCTCGCCGCTGGCCGACGGCGAGTCTGAAAAGGTCGGTTTTATTAACCATTTGAATGCCAAGGACCACTAAAGTGGCCGCGTGTTGTCGTGCCTACCACGGCAGCAGCCGCTAAGGTGGTCATCGTCTTGCTGACACAAAGTTAATTTTCGTTGTTCATTATCATTAGTAGGTAAGTAGTGAAATTGGCATGTATGTTACATGAGAGAGAGAAAGCGTTTAAAAGGTAAAAAAGGTTGAGGCATTTCCCATACTGTTAGCTATCCATTGGTAGAGCTTATGCTGCTTGATCTATCGATGTCTCAGTACTTATAACGGGTACATACTTATTTATAAGAAGATATGAAGAGATAGAAATTTCACATGACGTCCTCCATAGCCCTGGAGGTCCCGGACTCGAATACCGGTGAAACTATATCTTTGGTCATGCCAGTTTTCTGTTTATTTCAGTACTCACCTAAACCTATCTTACATTACGCACACAAGCCTCGATTGAGGTTATGAATGTGAGTCGGACTCGCGCACGAAGCGTTCCGTATCATCATAAAACAACGCGTTTTAAGGGCACCCTCTTAACCTTTTGACCGCCGTAGTCTGATATATCAGACAATCAATACCCAGCTCGTATTGCCGCAGTCTGATAAATAAGACAATTTTTTTCATGTTTTTCTCAAGATATTCTTTACTTTTACAGAGCTTACTTTGGTTCTTTGCATAAGTAAGTCGCAGTAATTATTGATTAAGTAACAGTGAGACTGATCTGTTGATTTTATTATATTTTCTAGATGAAAATAAACTTCAATTATACCATTTGATTATGTATGATTTTACCCCAAGTCTCGTGGCCAAAATCTTATATAAAAGACACTAGTGATGTGACGATGATTGGTATTGGCATATCTACGTCGACTTTCTCATTCGATATTTAGATTTACGACGTAAGATTTATGCATGCGACTGACCTTACTCAGCTAACCTAACCTATTTGATCACTTCGATATGTTCTTATACAATTATGACGTAAGTGGTCTAGTACATCGTCTACAATATCGTCCGCTGAAGAATTATTTAGAATTTTAGAAGGAGCGGACGAAAATGAAGATTTCGAATCTGTCATAAAAATAATCTGCCGTAACCAGAATCTGTCCTTAACTGAATCAAGTTACCCAATGACTTAAGTAGCCACACCAAGTGTTGATACATTCGCTTCATACGCAATTGCCATGTAGATACTCCTTCGGCAGTTCTAGGTGTACGTTCAGTGTCTGGAAACTTGACTCTCAACACGACATGCCGTGATGGCCTCGCAGTACATGATAGAGTACCTAATCGTTGTCATTGTGATACCATTCACTCTTTGGACATTTTGATTCCATGGATGTCATGGATTCCTTGGACATTTTGACATATTTGAGTCCTTGGAAGTTTTCAAAGTTGAACTTAAAAATAAATATATTTGAATTGTATTAGTGCCTACTGCCTACCTACCAGGGTTTATCAGTGAAGTCTGTTTTTTATAGATAGTAGAATATTTGAATCGATAAATAAGGGAAGACTCTGTTATCGTGGTTCATCGGTAACCCCTACCAAGTCATTGTATTCCGCTATAATAATTAACACAGACTACGCCATCGTCTTAAAAATGAGACCGCATGTGACGTCAAAGATGTAAAATAGAAAATTTTAGTGATGTGGATTACTCGATATTTCAAAATTATGTTCAGTCAACAAAATATATAAGATTGGTACTGTTTAGTAGTTTAAACAATTTGAGTACTATAATTTTGAGCTTACAATATTTATTTATCATAAGAATTGTAAAATTGTATGATTTATTAAGCCAAACAACGTTGAAATTTTCAGATTCGATACGTTTCTAATGCGATCAATCCTCTCCCTACTAGTGCCAACTTATCAACGAAAAAACAATCAAGCCTTCGCCAATGTCTGAATTAGTAGACCGCTCATGACGTCACAGATACGAAATGAGAAATAATAGTGATGTAGCAACGTCCATCAATAAATTTGCATAGCTGGTAAAATTCACAGATTCAAACCATTAATAAAAGGGACGAAACCATAATAAAGACATTTGTAAACGTGATTTAATTATTATGATATAATATTAATGACAAGGTGGTAAAAAACGAAGTTAATCACAGTAAACTATAAACAATAAAATATTTCATCGTAAGTTATGTGGCAAGCACTACACAGTTTGTTATAACTTAGTATAGGCGGCGACACGGGCACGTCCGATGACATCCCAAGCGGCGTTCAAAAGGTTAAATATCTATTTTAATCAACTATTAAGAATTTATTGTTATCCACTCATATGCTTTGAAATTTTGGTTGAGCTTTATTCCTATGTAAAATAAGAGTGACAGCTGGTAACCAGAGTTACCAAAAGCAATTGAGTGGTTATAGCGGCCACAGTAAGACAGAATCTGAAAATTTGGACTCTGACTATCACATTTCACGAAATACAGCCTGGTGACAGACGGACAGACAGCGAAGTCTTAGATATAGGGTCCCATTTCACCTTTCAGGGACGAAACCCTAAAAAGTAGGGGATAGTCTACTTATATCTCGCTCGCTAGGGACACAAGGCACACATAGATCGCATAACCCGCCTTAGGCATTGGTCTCACCGCGAGCTACTAAGCTATGAACTATCGGCTATAAGAAAAGATACGCACTCCCAAATAAAAGAGACACGGCGATACTCGCCCAGCTATCAGCTATCACCGCCGGGCGAGTATCGCCGTGTCTCTTTTATTTACACGGGAGTGCGTATCTTTTGTCCAGTGCCTTAATCACCGAAACGTCATTTTCATCAACCACCGGGAACGAGCTACACCAGTCATCTTGGAGTAAATTGCATTGAAAAGTGACTGTGGACGGAGCAAATAGGCCCGTACATCAGAGGCAGCACCTGGGTCTAGTTGGCGACGGTCCCTCCCTGGCTGCGGGTCCAGCTCGGCGTAGCCGTCGTTCAGGGCACCACCAGTGTGGAGCTTCACCTTGTTCTTCACTAGGTGCGGTTTTATTTCCTCGAACCAAACATCACATAGCTGAAAGACACGAAAAGATAAACTAGGCTGGATAAGACAATTGTGTGATAGAGTCTGAACTCTGATTAGACAATTTCTCCTAACTATGTGTGGGAAGAAAAGGAATCCTATGCATGCATATCTGCTACTCCTAATTAATTTACGGCACATCGCTATTCCAACGCTTGAAGCTAGAAGTTTTGCATCAACTCAAGTCCAACATTCAACTTTAATAAAGTGCCTGATACTTATATTATAGCATTGCAGTAAAATCATTCCTGACACTTTGCTGTCATTGCCAATACTAACCCCAAGTAAAGCATTTTCCAAGTCGTAGCGGACATTTTTCGGTATTTTATACGTCTCCTTAGCGCTTCCTTTCGTTGTGCCGTTATCCTTAACTTTTTTAGTGCCGTAGTCGGCTGGGGGCTTCCTCGGGGGCTCTTGTGTCCTCGTCGGTCGGCGGCTCCGCGATTGAGACATCGCTATGATCAGCCAACGTCAAGGAACAAAAAATAACGACATACACGCACTCGAGCGGACGAATAGTACTTTCTTAAAAATACATAATTAAATTGCTATAAAAAGAAAGTGTCAATATGGCACCTTCAAATGTTTCTTGTTTTTTTTTTATTTTGACAGCTTTGTAGATTGTTGATAAGATATTTATTAAAAACTTTTTCCTTGCCATATTAATTAAAAAAATATACTAGATCATAAATAGAGGGTAGTATTAAATCCCGTGAATTTCTTTCTGATATGCGGTAGAACTAACTTATAAATTGACAGTGGCATTGAACTGGACATAGGTGGTGGTTGTACTTACTTCAATTTCGACCAAACCCAAGAAAATATAATGTATACATCAAATTGGAAAACGGCCATGTGCGCCGGCGGGTCCATAATATTGGGCGGAGTTGCGATCAAGCTTTTAAAGATTTGTACCGTCTTTACCAGAAGAAACCACGATGTTCCGGTCAACGAAGTGTTGCTGTACGGCGCCAACGACGAAGTGCAGACGAAGCAAATAGGTTTGAACAACCTTTTCTGTATTTATTATGTGATAGTGCACGCGAATTGTACGATTGATGTATGCGTACCGGACCTGGAAAGCGACACTATAGCAAAGTGTCTCGTTGGAGCACAAAAAAACAAAGTGAAGGTGCGGCTTATAGTGCATAGCAACGGCAATTTCGATGTGCTGAGGCTGACTAAATATGGATTAGAAGTGAAGACTATCACGTCAGAACAGCCGTTAGAACATGAGTACATTTTGGTGGATGCGGCCGCAGAGACGGGGGGAGCTGTGGCGGTTCTGGGCTCCTTGGACTACGAAACGGCGCGAGGCAACTGCAACAGAGACGCTACACTTCTCACGTCTGAACCAACTGTGGTCAAGTCTTTGAAAAGAGAGTTTGACAGGGTGTGGAATTCCACTGATAGCAATATTGTTAGTGAAAACAATTGATTATTATACATAATATAACTAACAATAGTATACCTACCTTTAGTTTGTTTGTTATATTTTTGTTAAATACATTTATTTTTGTTGTTGAGGTTAAAGTGTAAGAAATATTTTTAATTAAAATATTTAAGATGTTAGATTACAAATAAAAGTCATAGATTAACACAAAATATTTAGATTTTATTTTATTTCCCTAATGACGAGATAATAATGGTAAGAAAATGTGAAAATTATTGAGAATTTCATCATACTATTTCTACATCATTTTCTTTGTACTTGTGTGCTGTATTAGCCTATTACATCATTTTATATACATTATCCGATTTCCAACATTGATATATTAGGTACAGGATTTTGGGCTAGCTTGAAGTTAAATATATACAGTACTAGACATTCGTCTACATTCGACATAGCAAAATATGTTAAAAATAGTTTAAACTAGACATTTAATTGTAATTTTATATTCAAGGCTTGATCACATTTTCACATTTCATATTAGATCACTACTTTATAAAACGCTACCGTTCTAGCATTTAGAGGCCCTATTTGGGATTCGATAAATCGTACAATTTTATTCCAATAATTTTATATCGTAATAATTGCAATGGATGGTAATATCTATTTGGTGTTATGTTTGTAATGTTAACTTAAAGCATACGGGGTGGACCCTACAACTAATGCAAAATAATCCCATTGATTACTTATTCATCAAAAGATTACCAACGTAACATTTATGGTTCATGCACTTTAGGTATGTTCATACATATTAGGATAGCTGTTGTTGCTATCCCTGAAGAAGGGTAAACAAATACTTACACGTAAACTATATTGCGAAAAAACTTTTTTTGACCATCTATTACGGATATAATTGTTGAGGTACTTAACAATCTAACGTTTCATTTTATGTTCGTGTTACAGGGCCCACCCTGTAAATTATTTGCTTACAGATAATTAACCCCCATACAACTCTAACGAGACATTTATGATTTGTGTATGGAAACAGTTACCTTACTTATATTTATAAATTACAATTCAGCTAAAAGTTGAAAATATCCGACTGATTCTATTTCATTAATTGGTAGTAAAGTCACTGGTTTCATACACAACTCACTGAAATGTAAAGTTACTATCTACAGGGTGGGCCAGTGATAAATTCACTTTTGTCTCGACCTGTTTTTTTGAAAAATGCATTTATCATTGACCGTCAACAAAAACATGATAAATGTATATGTACATAGCTTTGTATGGAAGGTAATTATAATTAGGTATTTTATCTCAAAGCTTTCAGTCCCAAAATGCCCCTAGTTTCTAATAACCCGAATGTAACAAAAAAAAAACAGAATTATGTAGTCGCTACCAACAGACGAGGAATGAATGAGAATTAATTTAATTCAATTTTTTTTTTAAAGAGAGAGTTCATTCTTGCTAGAATGACGGTTGAAACTCTCGGAGAAATGTCCAGATATATGACATCTAATTTTTAAACCTATCCGAGTGACTCCGCTGCTAACCTTACAATCAAGAGCCTAAATATCAATCAGCGGACTGAATAAAACAGGCTAAGTGCTCATTTCACTTGATTTTGATTTTAGTAACTTGTAACTCTGAAAAATTCACAATCACAACAGTATTTAGGTTTTCTTGTAAACGGGCTACAATCATAGGTAGCGTTTACCGCATGTCGCGCAAATTTATATTGCAAATTATTAATATTGCGCATATCGCAGCAAGATTTACTGTGCTTTTTGTAATTTAATTGATGTAAAATGTCAATTCCTATGTTCCTACATACCTGTGTATGTAATTTTCTAACAATACATTTCGATTTGACGATGAATTTTACTTTACAGCCTACTGCATAGCAGCTACACATCACATACAAACGTAGGAAAATATATCTTAGGTTTAACAATACCTACGTAAGATACTTTAAGCTGTGTTGAAACTGCCTACTTGTTTCTAATAAAAGAGAATAGATACTTCTATGACAATCGTAGAAAATCTATAGGTACATTTACAAGTGTCGAACTTCATTTCCATGGAAGTATTTTGTACATCTTTTCCTTCGTTTGTCGTTTCCCTTAATAACAGTTGCACCTTGTAAGTTTAACCCTTAAATTGGCAATGTACTTACCTCACAGTGTACATAGTCATTGACCCACTTTTTGTATTTTTTAAGACAAAATTTTGTGCTCTACACAATGACGAGGAGGCTGGAACGCACGATTTTTTTTAAATTTGCCAATTTAAGGGTTAACTAGGCATAGAGTAGGTATGCAAAATTTTGTCAAATCATTTAGCTGGCAGAAAATATGTAGTAAAATATCCACAATGCCCAATCGCAAATAAAATTCGTCCACGGAAATAAGTTATAGGTAAGTACGTTTTTAATCAACGATTACTTGATTACGTATACATCAAAACTTGAATTCATTATTAATATTCAATATATTGCAAAAATCTTTGATTCATGGAAAACTTTTTATACATTAGTAAATTCATTGACAAATATTAAACATTTTAATAAGAGCCAATCCTAAGGTGCCTTCATACCGCCAGAATTACTTTATAATGCGCGCAAATATTAGTGCATCTCATAGGTACGCGTTTTGCATTAAGTGCGCAACAAAAACCGGGTGCGCGGTTGTGGTACATTTACGTGGTATGAACGCATCTTCACACATGATTACTCAATGGAACACCTAAAGCTGGTTATACCAAACAGGGTGACTACTTAAATTAAAATATTTACAACTTACAAGTGAAACTAAAGATCGCTTAGATACTATACAAATTGAACTGACATTGGCAGCATCTTTACATAAAAGTCAATAAAGACAGATATTTGCAACTTTCTTATTTATAGGTGCTGTATGAAGTTACAATTTTCGAACCACGATTATAATTATCTCACGGTATGACCAAATAAAAGAGAAAGTAGACGTTGTGACGTACAAGGAAGTCAATGAGGTGGCTTTGGACATTAGATGGAGGCAACAGCATTCATCAGTTACGCCGACAAGAGTTTGACTCTTAAATTTATGATGATGATGACCACTATTGTAATGTTACAATTTTTTATTATTTTCGTTGTCTATGGTGATAAAACTGATAAATAATTGTTGCAATAATCTGCCAGACTGGGTATGTTATTGATACATACAGTTGAGCTCAAAAATAACAGAACATTTTATTTAATGTTTTTTTAAAGTATACGTAAGTATAAGTAATAATGTACGTACAATTGTACATACCCAGTAAGCGGAAGTAACAAAATTATTATGTTTCTTTTTAAATTCAATGTAATGCTGTTGTTATAGTTTAATATAACTGAACTCTTGTCTCCCCTAATAACTTATTTTCAATGATTAACTCAGTGTATATACTTCATATCACTTACCAGAGTAAGCGATGTAGATACCCACAAATAAATAGGTACAGCAAAGTACATATGTTCAGTGCCCGGTGTGACACAACACGCCTCACTACTCTCCGACTCGAAAACGCAAACTCGTGAGCGTGCTCTTGAATTAACTGGTAAATCTGACAAGCATGGACCTTATTGCAAAGGCATAAGGTTTAAGAATAGTCATCTACAGTATAATAAAATAACATCTGACGTATTCTGTGTGTGTGTGTGTGTGTGTGTACGTCGTATTTCATTCTAATTTCTCTTATATACCTACATAATTAGTGACTTTAATTGTGGAAATGCAAAAAAAAACCTCAATCAATTTTCTATAATTCCTTATGTTGTTGATCTACTTAAAATAAGATAAACAATTTATTTAAGTAAAAAGTTGTGCATGAAGATAACAAGTTATTTTTCAATCATGACAAGAACTGTTCAGAAATTCTTCAGGACACTTAACTATTTTTTGTTTACCATCTCCAGTACAATATGAAAAACTTTTGATATTAACGCCGTCTCTAATTACGAATCAAAATACACCGCACCTTAACCACACCAATCCGAAAAGCGCGCAAACAGCAAGGCGATCATCACAAACGCCTCCGAAAGCATTAGAAAACGTCTGACCGCGCACATAATTATCAGGGGGACCAACTCCTAATCGCTAGCGGACAGCTGATGTCATACGTCGACCTCGATGTCACTGTTGGGGTCGTTCCGGTCGGAGCGAGGTGACTCGTGGCTGTCAGGTGGGGACATAGCGTAGTCAGGCGGCGAACTAGCCTCGTCGGGGGACAACGGCAGGTCTTCGTCCATCATTATCGTCGCTGGTAAAGACGCTGACACTTCTTGTAATTGACTTGTGTAAACTAGAAAGAGGAAGAAGGGAAAATTATATTAGGGATCCGGCTAACAAGGGCTTAGTTTCTAAGTGAATGTTGGCACGGGACAGAA
>JALPQI010013329.1:0-39501 GCA_025490895.1 Thaumatotibia leucotreta | reverse complement strand
GTTTTTGGTGCAATAAAAACCGTTTAACTTAAAACTTTTTTTACTTATTTTTTTATATCTATCTGTAGCATTTACTATTGACATTATATTAAATATTATGTTTAGTTCCGATGTAAATTATGAGAAAACTTACAATGAGTTTGCTGCGTCTATAATCACTGGCGCTTGTGCAAGTACCTAATTTATTTTCTCCAACTTAAGTATATTATAATAGTTATAGTGCCAGTACAAACGACATGCCAAGACAATAAAGTAAACGCTAGCGTTTACGATTACTACCGCATTTTTGTGCTTGCTATATGGTACTTAGCATTCAATTGATTTGAAAGGGGTTTGGGTAAAGTTGGCGTCGTTTTTAATTTTTGGCGGCCACTCATGAAAGTGGTAAATTTGAAAAGAGCAATTTAAAATAAACTTATTTTATTATAGAGTGCATATAGCTAAATTATATCGGAGCCGATATATCATACTTTAAAGTTTTATAGTAAAGACTCACATTGATTTTTGAAATGCATCGGAATGAGTTAAAACTACTACTCTGTATGCCACGTAAAACCTAACCTTAACTCATAAGGTAACCTTGGACATAAGGTTCTTGATTATTTAGAGATAGTTCCTTTTTTCTTTAACACGGCGATTTTATGTCGGATGTCGATGAACGTTCTATTGAACGTAATTATGTCAAAGGTTTTATGTCGCATTTTAAACAACAAATAAAAGTATTAATATTTTTACATTTTATGCGTGTTTTTTCAGGTATATAAATAAATGTAGACAAGCGAATCGTATGTTTTCGGGTAGGTACCTAATAACATTTGCAAGATTTCTGCGACCAACATCCCGATTGCATCGATCCGTGGCTTTTAAGACGCAGAATAAAATCGCGGCACTCCAACAGAAGACAGTATTTTGTTTATGTTGCTGTAGATGGTGGATTACAAGGCCCAGAGGCAATATTAGGACATTATTGTTCATGTGTTGTTGGGAAGAGAGGACCTTAGGTTGTTGCTCACATGTAATGTCAATTATGTGGTTCTTGGGATGGGGTAGGTATCAAGAACATCTTGATCCCCCGGCACAGTTTTTAGAGAGAGTGATTCGCCAAGATAATATTGAGAATGAAGTTTACGACGAGCCAGAAAATGTGTAAAAAAGTAATTCAACGTAATACTAAAAATTACAAATGACGTTATCTGGGAAAAGTGACGTTATTGTCATTGGCGCTTACGGCGTTATGAGCCATGTTTGTACACAAATACGACGTCACCGGACGTAAGAGCCATCGACAATAAGGCCCCTTATCCCAAATAATGACACATATGTTGTGTTGTGTTGTATACATAAAAAAACATTAGTAACAGTTGAAATCTAGAAACTAATCTAATTAGGTAGGTACATTTCCTACTTGGAAATATGTCAAAACATTTTGCACGTGTGCATCATACCTGTGTTTCCTTATGGTGTAGTCAGAGGGTCAACCGTCTATTGAAACCATTTTGCAACAATTTTAATGTTCACTAAACAGACAGCATATCAATCGCATAAGAAAATACAGTTGCATTTTCATATACTTAAGATCTTCTTTTTTAAGTCGGTTAAATTAACTATTACACTTTAAGGGTAATATCTTTGTATCTTTGTTAGTAGTATTATCGAATTAAATAAGCCTGTAGTCATCTAAGCTGTCTCCTAAACCTGTCTTAGTTAGATATATTCACTGGTCCAATAACATTGTTTGAAGGGCCATATATTGGCTCCGATATTACTTACGGCAAAACTTATTTTGTAAATAAGCTAAGCTAAGGTAGCACTACAAAATAGTAGTAACATAAACGATGGCCGCTGAAAAAAAAAATGACGCCACTAGTCCATACAAAAATACCCAATCCCCTTTGGATTCAATTTTATCATATTGTCTATTCAATTACGTTATCTATTATATAAGGGCGCAGTGACAGGCTGACTGCTCGTCGCGACAGTTACTAAGTAATAAACAAGTACGTGTTTAACACCATTATTACCATACCCAGTTTTCCCCTCACTAACAAACCCAATATGTTTTTCCCAGATCGGCGCAATGGGTAACTCCCGAAGGCGCGCTCGACGCCGACGCCGTTCATATTTCCGACGCGGCGGTCGGCAACTGTGTCCTCAACGCCGAAGACAAGTTCACGGAGCCGGAGTCCTACCGGGTTGCCAACTACTACACGTTCTATGTGGAGAATCAGTGTAGACATGACTGTGAGTTGTGGTAAAGAAATGCTTGATTTTTAGTGCTTACGTAATTGTACCTACGTTTGAAATTTGCAATAGGTACGGTTGAGGAACTTGAACGTTTAGCAGCTTATGGCTCACTTTACATTGGACGTGCTTAGTACATGCAACACAACTAAATTAACATGAACCGCAAAATGCTAAAAATGCTTAGTATTTTGCGGTTCTCGTCAATTTCCTCGACTGTAATCATATTTGGAAGTATTTTTTTACTTTTTTACGTTATTAAGATAATTGGATTGGATATGAACTGTAAAAAGTAATTGCACTTTTTACAGTTTATGATTGAAATGCAAAAAAATAGCGCTAACCCCACAATTTCCTGTGCTAGGTATTTGTTGACATTTGTATAAACGCTGCTTCAAATATATTGTTCACAGATCCCAAGAAGATAGACCGATGTTCCTACGAAGAGTATTACAATCAAACGTTGAAGCACGTCGAATTTACTTATAAAAACTTCACTAGAGATGAGGTGTGTAGATATCTAATAAGTAAGGATGATTGCGACATGTTTGATGATCAAATCATGTTTTTCAACCAACCTCAAATAAAAGGACACGGTTCTCCATTCGACTGCATGTTTTTTATGTTTATTAAGTACCTCAGAACTTCCGGCTGGGTGTTACCGATTTTGATGATTCTTTTTTTATGTGAAAGCTGATCCTCACTATTTTTGGTCATTCTATGTGCTTGGTCTCTGTTATTAATTCTATCACTTTGATCCTTAAAACTTCTTTACTTTTGTCTAGATTATTATTTAAGTCTTAAATAAATATTTTAGTTCTTAAATAAATATTCCCATGTTGATTAGCCCTGATTGCACGTAGCCAAAGTAAGCATGTGCCTTATCTACTCACGAACATACAATTTACAAAGATAGGTACCTACACAACATAATGAGCGTATTATCTGCTCGACGAATTGCTATTACGAGTAGCTACGATGATTATGTGTCTAAGGAAAATCCGTACGAGTCATCGTCATGCCATCAGTACCTAGCCTTATTGAAGTTCTATATAATTATACATATTATGTGTAACAGGTACCTATTTAGGCAAAATGCTTTACATATAGATAACCGGTAACTATATTTCCTATAGTTATTGATATATTATATTTGTTTTGTTGTTATGTTCCTAACGGATTGATATGTAGTACGATTTTAATATGGCCTTTTTATAGGCATTTTTTATATAACTTATTGCTACAAATAAACTATCCTAAGTTGCTCTGAATATTGATTAGAAAAACATTCAATAAATGGCATTAGGAAAAATATTTCCAATATCATAACTCTTAGTTCACATACTATTATGAATCCCAATTCATTATCAGTGTAAGAGCGCCTGCGAGACCGAAGTGCGCTTTGTGTGCCGCGGCTTCACGTGGCTGCCTCGCGAGCCCAGCGGGGCCGGCGAGGCCCGCGGTGCCGGAGAGGCCCGCGGACCCGGGGCCGGTGAGCGCGGCCTCTGTGATCTGCACTCCGAGGACATGGTGTCCACCGGATCGTGGTTGCTGCGTCGCGCTGCTCAAGCCGTCTACTATCGCCGAGTCATCTGTCTTAACAGTAATGGTTTTTTAGCTATTTTGCCTAATGATAGAAATCAATTAAAGTTTCTGTATGTAGCGGCTAGTGGTACAATTTGGTATCACGATATGTTTTGAATGACTCTATAAAAAAGTACCTAAAATAACCTAAAAATAACCTAAAAAAAAAAGTTTTGCAATTTAGAGATCATATTTATCAAACGGGTTACTCACTTATTTAAGTCGATAATTATAATTTTTAAATTAAGTGATCTGCTAGTTTTTCCCGTTGTGGATTACTTACTAATTTATTTTCACTTTAAATTACAGTAAGTGTGGATTGCTCGGAGGACTCACTGATAGTAACGTATCGGCCTCGCGGTCAATTCCGAGGCCGAGTCTACGTGCCAGGCCGCGGCGAGGCCTGCGGCGTGACCGGCGTGGGTGGCCAAGTGCGTCTAAAGCTGCCTTTGTACGGCGACTGCGATGTCAACTTCGCTCACGCTATATCGTATACACCTAGCGGAGTCGTTAACAGGTGAGACTACTTAATGAATAGCCATGCCACTATACTATACTTAGGTAGTTAGGTAGCATTGTGCTTACCGCGAGCTGCCTTCGTGTTATTAACGAGGACTTAATTTCTATCCATCCTGCTCGTACTCACGGATTGCGGATACAAAGTAAGCCCGCGTTAACAACGCGGCGGCAGCTCATGTTACGACTACTGTAGGTGCTATAGGTGCTACTGTAGTGTTAGGGCTTTTATGACTCGAGTTAGTATTCCGCTTACCGACCGTGATGCATACAATGTTTTTCATCAGACTTGCCAACCAAAAAAATAAGTTTTAAGACATAATATTATTAAAGACGTACCTACTGACATTTCTATTACTCACTAGGGAATCTCACTTTTCTATTACTCCCGCTCATCTTGGGCGATTTCAATGCTCGGGTTGGCCAGAATACAGAAGCATGGTCCGACTGTATTGGTGTACATGGGGTGGGCAAAATGAATGAAAATGGTGAACGCCTATTACAATTCTGCTCTGAACATCTGCTATGTGTAACCAATACCTACTTCAAAGGGAAACCATCTCGTAAAGTATCCTGGAAACACCCTCGTTCTGGCCATTGGCATCAGCTGGACTTAATTCTTACCAGAAACAATTTTTTCCGTGAAACCCTTCACACGCGCTCATTCCACAGTGCCGATTGTAACACCGATCACTCGTTAGTAGCAGCACAGGTAAGCATCATCCATAAAAAGATCCATTCATCCCGAACACCTGGTAAAAGGAAAATTGACACTCTAAAAACTAGAAACAAAGAACTGGTCCAGCAATTTTCCGAGGTGGTGAAGACCGTGACTGCTGCTTGGGATATCCAAGCCCCTATTACTGAAGAGTGGAGTGGCGTTAAAGCGCTACTTACTGATACAGCAGGCTTAACTTTTGGCTACCGAAAAGCCAAGTCTCATGATTGGTTTGTTGAGAACATGGAATATCTTCAGCCTTTGCTCGACTCAAAGCGCCAAGCTGCTCTTACGCATCGCCTTGCTCCCAGTATCAATACACGTGAGAAACTGCAAAATGCAAATGCAGCCCTGCAGCGTAACGTGAGACACTATGCCAACGCTTACTGGGTAGGCATATGTCGTAGCATACAGCTGTGTGCTGATGCTGGTAACTTTAGCGGTGTGTATTCAGGCATCAAGCAAGCTCTCGGTCCAATGCCCAAGAAGACTGCGCCAGTTAAGGAAGCGAATGGCTCTGTAATTACAGACATATCTCGTCAACTAGAACGTTGGGTAGAACATTATTCGGGTCTATATTCTTCTCCAGTAAACATAGAGCTAGAGGCTGCTCAGTGCATGCCCAAACTAGCTACTTGGACAGAATTGGATTCCTTGCCCTCTACAGAGGAGTTCGTTACGGCAGTCAAGCAGCTTAAGAACGGAAAGAGTCCCGGCAATGATGGAACACAAGCTGAACTAATAAAACTAGAGTGCAGATTATAGAGCAGATTATAGAAAACAGGTGTCAACCTCAGGATATGCGCGATGCCAATATTATCACACTGTACAAAGGGAAAGGAGACCGCGGTGACTGTAACAACTACCGCGGCATTTCCCTTTTGAGCATTGTTGGCAAGTTATTCGGGCGTGTAGTACTAGGGAGACTACAAAAACTTGCAAATCGTGTATATCCAGAGGCACAATGTGGTTTCCGTCCCCAGCGTTCCACTGTAGATATGGTTTTCTCACTTCGTCAGCTACAGGAAAAATGTAGAGAACAGAACAAACCATTGTTTATAGCCTTTGTAGACCACCTTAACAAGGCTTTTGACACTGTCAGCAGAGAGGGTCTATATACGGCACTTGAAAGCATTGGGTGTCCCCCTAAACTTTTGCTTCTTATCAAATCTTTTCATGATGATATGAAAGGTACTGTGGTATATGACAGCAAAACATCCCAGCACTTTGAGATGCGGCGCGGTGTGCGTCAGGGTTGCGTTCTGGCACCCACACTGTTTGGTATTTTCTTCTCACTACCTACTTTTAAAGGTTGCTTTTTCAAATAACCAACAGGGGGTGCATTTGCATACAAGAGTCGACGGGAAGTTATACAACATCTCTCTCCTCAAATCCACAAAATATCGCGAGGACTTCTTCGTCGACAGTCTCTTGTTTGCTGACGATGCAGCTTTTGTGGCGAGCTCTGCAGCCGAGTTACAAAGTATCATGGACAGGTTTTCGCGGGCTTGCACTTTGTTCTCCATGTCCATCAATGCCAAAAAGACAGTAGTGTTAGTGCAGGGCTGTGCGGAAACACCCAGAATATTCGTGGATGGCACAGTTTTGGAAGTCGTCGATAAGTTTTGCTACCTTGGGTCGACCGTGTCCAACAATCTCTCGCTTGATGCAGAGATCGATATCCGTATTGGCAAAGCGGCGAACATGTTCGGGAGGCTCCGTTCAAGAGTATGGTCTAACAAACACCTCACTATTGGAACCAAAATTATAGTATACCAGACTTGCGTTCTAAGCATACTTTTGTACGGAGCAGAAACCTGGACGACGTATGCAAAACAGGAACGACGGCTAAACACTTTTCACATGCGCTGTCTACGCAACATTTTTGGCATAACTTGGCAGGACAAAGTGACAAACCAAAAGGTCCTTGAGAAAGCGCAGCTGCCCAGTCTTACCGCTCTTCTCAAACAGAGACAATTGCGTTGGCTGGGGCATGTGCACCGAATGGAGCCCTGCAGAATACCTCGACGTGTCTTGCTAGGTGCAGTCGCGTTTGCTAAAAGGAACGTTGGAAGACCGATGCTGCGCTTCAAAGACTGTGTTAAGCGAGACATGTCTGCATTTGAAATCGACCATCAGGGCTGGGAAACCCTAGCCGAAGACCGTGGTCAATGGCGAAAGCGTGTTGTGGAGGGGAGAAGGCTATGCGACGAAGCCTGGTTTAATCTGTTAGAGAGCAAGAGGTATCGCAGAAAGCAAACAGAGACTGTAACCTCAGGTGGTATGAGTTTTCTCTGCCAAAAATGTGGCAGGTCGTGCCGTTCGCGAATTGGCCTCCACAGTCACCAAACCCGTTGTCGAAACAGCAATGTGTAAATCGTCTGCAATAGACGCAAAGGCCTGTGATGATTACTCCCGCTACGCGCGCAAGCAATGGCGAGCTTAGACAGCAAGTGTGATGAAAAATATTTAAAAACAGTAAGATTAATTTAATGTAATAATTTCTCATAAACAATATGTTCTTTCAAATATGATCTAGCTAGAACATGACCAAAAAGGCACCTACGTATTTATTCCAGGACAATGGCGTACGTGATGGTGATGATCCAGAACAACCCCATCATCCAGACGGCGGGCGACCGCTGGGTGCGCGTGGGCTGCTCGCCCGAGCGCGCCGCCGCCGCACCCGCGCACGTCGACGCCGCCGTCGCGGTTACAGATACCGGGTATGTACGATAGTGATGATACATAGGCCGCTCTCTGTCACCAAACAAAGCAAAGGTGTCATTAGAGTGACAGAGAAAAATCCTCGTAATGTACAAACAGTGGCGTAACAATAGGGTGTCATGGCTGGCAAAATGCCACGGGCCCCCGACCCAAGAGGGCCCCGGCCCAAGAGGCCGTGAATTTAAATTTAAACTAAGTACAATGTGACGATTATTACTGATAGGGCCGCATCAAAATAATTTGCCACAGGCCCCAGATGGTATAGTTACGCCACTGGTACAAATTTTGATTTTTGCGGTAGTAGGCCAGACCCGTGGTATACAACCTATTAAACTCTAACACCCTTATTCATAAACGTCTGTTAACTTAAGAAGCCGCTAAATATTGTTTGTCCCTTTTGCTCTTATGAACACATTGTTAAGACTGAAAGGGACAAACAATTATTAGCGGCTTGTTAAGTTAGCAGACGTTTATGAATAAGGGGGTAAATAAATATCTTGGGAGCGACGACCTGGTAAAGGTTGCGGGTGTCCAATGGATGCGGACAGCTCACGACCGATCTTTGTGGAACTCTCTGGGGGAGGCCTATGTCCAGCAGTGGACGTCAATTGGCTGATGATGAAATATCTTGGGACATCTTACACAAATCAACCTATTCCCACGGTAAGCTCAATTAAGGCTTGTGATGTAAGTACGAGGCGACGACATATTATAATAGATATAGATACATACAGATACTTAAATACATAACCAAGGAACAAATATTTGTGATAAATAAATACACAAATAATGCCCTCGCCGGGATTCGAACCCGGAACCTCCTGCTTCGCAGGCAGGGTCACTACCACAACTAGGCTACGGAGGCTGACAACTCTAGACTTGATAACGGCAGCATATCGATTCCTAAGTTGAACACGTCGGTTAAGTTAATAGTTCTAAAGTATAGACAAGGTTATACAAAGGTAAAATATACGATAATTTACAACGGAAATGTTTGCGAACCAAACTACATAATAATGTTAAACATACAGAGAACCCCACAATGTCGTAACAGATGTGCTTACCATAGAAAAAAATTACTGCGAAAGACTCTGGTTGTCACGGGATCCGAGCCCGCTTCCTCTGGATTGCCGGTCCAACGTGCTTCCAATGAGGGTTTTCGATAATTTTTCTGCCACCAGGCGGCGCTTCGTACGCACCTGGTCTCGACAACTGTCAGATTCATACTATTCATAGGCACCTGGGCCTAAAATTTTGAAATTCTATTTTATTTGGAAGAGAATTGATTTTGTAATGGATTACGACTATTACACGGTCATCGAACTGAAGACGGAGCTATAAAACAGGCGCGCAAAGTCACTGGTATTAAAAATAATTACTTTAACTTTGTTAATTTCATGAGAATTGACTTGGAACTATTTTATTTATTTATTTTAGGTAACAATATGCCTAAAGTAATGGTTTTCAGAATAAATAAACCTATAAATATGTTGAAAATTAAATGCGCGTATTTATTTTGACAGTTCGTTAAACGGTCGGCTCAGTGCTGCCATCTCACCTCCCCATAGCGGCAGAAAAAGTATCAAAAACCCTCATTACACCAGACGACCTTCCGTCGATCACAGCGAATTTAGTCAATGGTATTGTGAAGCTAATCATTATTGACATCTGTACTTAATGTTTCGAAGGTACTACAACCTTAAGCCACTCAAAGAGACGTGTGTCTATCACAATCGTCCGCAAACACGACAACTCTCCGTTGCGTTGAATTTGCTATAGAGGGCGCTGTAATCAATTCATGATTAGAAAACATCAATTTTTATATACAGAGAACATTGAATATTAATCCACTAAACCACTAAACTGGATCACTCATTTCCTAACTAACTGAGGTACAGCGATTTACCTATTGGGAATTGTTTCTTAACAATATCTCTTTCTTTACTGTTGCCCCACTTCCACATATTCATACAGACTTTCAATTTGTAAGAACAATTTATTCTTACAATGAAATGATACCTAGATAACTTTTATATAGACGACCGTCTCAGCCGAGCGCCGGCGCGCCTGCGCCCGCGTCGGCGAGCACGGTGTACAGCGGCGGCGCGCCCGTGACGATGTACGTCGTGCGGGCCGCGCAGGACTCGCCCCCCGCCGCCGCCGTCTCGCTTGGAGAGCCGTTGGAACTGCGCATCGAGACTGCAGGTATGACGGATAGCGCAATGCGATACTTTGCCCTTAATGAGCCTAATAGTTACCGTAAAATGCTCCAAAACTTAATCGAATAACTTCCATTAAGTGGGTGTAATTGTTATATTAATTGTGCTATTCATAGGTAAAAACACCTCATTAATAATAATAAAAACCTGGAAAAAACCAAAAAGAAAGATTGGGACTGATGCTTATTAGAAATTGAAATTGTGGACCATGTTGCAGTATTGGACTATAGTTCAGTGATTTCACGGTACACATTTTCCCTAACGACAAATATCTCGACATGAGAGGCATGAAATATATCTAAATTCTGTGGGTTTATGATATCATATCTAAATTCAACCTTGTGTCAAAAGCATAAAGGTATAATTGGACGTAGTTACACAATAACGTTCCAACCCACATGAGTTTGTCATTAAAATCTAAACTTTCTGTCAACTGCCAAAGTCATCAATTTTTATGTCAAACTCATGTGGGTTGGAACGTTATTGTGTAACTACGTCCAATTACAAGTCAGAGGAATTGGTAAATCCGACCTTATATTATTGTTTTCACCTACACTTACGCTAAAGAGCATTCTGAAATATTTTATCCATCGTCCTTTAGCCTATCACATACCTAAATGTAGGTATAATGGTATAGATAAATTACCGGAACCTTTGAATTGCATTTCTTTTGGTTACAATGTATACATAGTAATTAATTTTGTGTTTTCACGACTTTTGTATTTTCATAATTTGACTAATAGTAAACCTAAAAGATATTAGGTCCAGTTTAAGAGTGTTACTTTTAGTAACTCCACTACAAATGCTGTCCCAAGCTCTCGGTAAGTTATCTAATACTACCGTTGTTTTCAATTTCCAGAGGAATCAGAGATTGAAGCGTACCACTTGGTGGCGTCGTCACGACTCGGTGACAGCTCGGTGCTATTGCTAGATAGCAGGGGCTGCCCCACCGGACAGGTTAACATGATTAGTTATATAAATAACATACAATGTACAATATATGATTTAAGTGAACTACCGAGACTAAGACTAGTACCTACAACTAACCTCGCGGCTGAGAATCTCGGTCGGACCTTACAATTTTTATATCAAAGTGCCCTATTGTATTGTAAGATGTAGGTACCTATGCATATCAATAATGGCGACCCACGGAACCTATCGACCTATTCTTGGCCTTGTTTGATATCAATACAATGACTCTTTGAATGGGAATTTACCATGAGACGGCCTGTATGTTCATTTATTTTCATAATACAAATAAGAATTCCAGTGGTTTAAAAACATAGTCCTACTAACCGGATACTTTCAGTTTAAGAGTTTCCTTTTTTTTGAAATTGGTTGAAAAGCACCTAAGTATAAGAAATCATATACAGTAAGAAAATAAAACTAGACACCAAGGCATTGCATCCGTTTCAAGTAGGAGTTTCATATTAGGTTATTAGGTTCCTCTTTAAAAATAAGCTAATCAACGCCCAATGTCCCTCATCATTTAACATGATTGCGAACAATCTATTGCAGGTGGACTTCCCCCAGTTCACCCGCAGCGTGTCGAGCGGCACGCAGCGGCTAACGTCGCGGTTCAAAGCGTTCCGCTTCCCCACCTCGCACGTCGTGCGGTTCGCGCTCATGGTGCGGTTCTGTGACAAGACCTGTGAACCGGTAGGTTTCTATCAGCTAGTTATAATAACTACTGCTGGACTTCCCCCAGTTCACCCGCAGCGTGTCGAGCGGCACGCAGCGGCTAACGTCGCGGTTCAAGGCGTTCCGCTTCCCCACCTCGCACGTGGTGCGGTTCGCGCTCATGGTGCGGTTCTGTGACAAGACCTGTGAACCGGTAGGTTTCTATCAGCTAGTTATAATAACTACTCCTGGACTTCCCGCAGTTTACCCGCAGCGTGTGGAGCGGCACGCAGCGGCTAACGTCGCGGTTCAAAGCGTTCCGCTTCCCCACCTCGCACGTCGTGCGGTTCGCGCTCATGGTGCGGTTCTGCGACAAGACCTGTGAACCGGTAAGTTTCTATCAGGTAGTTTTAATAACGCTGACACTTAAGGAGGAAAACCAGCTCTTAGTGGCAGAACGAAAAATCCTCAGGAAAATCCTTGGCCTGACCCTAAGATCCGATGGCAGTTGAAGGGCTCGCAAAAATGCCGAAATTGAAGAACTTGTCGCTGAACCGAATATCATCGGTAATACTAAAGCTCATCGGCTGCGTTGGCTTGGCCACCTCGAAGGAATGGGAGACAATCGTGCCGTCAAAAGAGCCTACGAGGGTAAACCAGAAGGTAGACGTCCGGTCGGCCGCCCCAGATACTGTTGGGCGGACGCTGTGAGGGCTGATTTAAGCGGTCTCGGAATTAACCAGTGGCAAAATGTCGCTCAAGACCATGATCAGTGGCGTTCACGAATTAATAAACTAGTGGATGTGAAATGCTAGCTTTTTAGTATGAAAACCGGTGTCGTCAAACTCACACAATCCCATTTTACGTAGATACATGCATACAATTACAAAATGTTTTTAATTGGTAGCAGTTTTCCATACCCATAAGGTAACAACCAGTTATCGTTCCCACAATGAAATTCATCTGTATACTATTTTAGTCAGGGTCTAAATTAGAGTGTTCAAGTTATGCATCTTGCGTCTTTTTCTTTCTCTCACAAAGCCTTCTAATACAGCTACGTAATACAGCTACTCCAAACAAGGTGGCGCTACTGTATTAAAATGAGCGAGTAATGGGCTAAAAAACCAGTTTATCTACCATCTACGATGACGCAGAAATAATTACGAATCCTAGGTCACGTTACACTGGTGATACGAGATCTCTACTCGCCTGTGAGTAGCCGACAAATAAGAATAGGACTACATGGACTGGACAACCCCAAAACACAAAAAGTCGTAAGTGACTGTATATCCTTACCTTGTTACGATTTTTTGTTATTTTCCATAGGGCAATACGATACATTATCGATATTAAATAGTATTGATATTTCATTAGCGTTAAAGGCGGGTGAAAATTTTGATTGGCTGTTCGATTTTTTAACGGTTTCTACTGACTAGCAAATAATAATAAAGTAAAATTTTGTCAACCGACTTCATAAAGAGGTTCTCAATTCGTCTGTTACTTTTTTTTGTACCTATGTGTATTACGCGATTACCCGGTCAATTCAATTATGAACCGATTTTGATTTTCCTTTGTTCAAAAGTGTAACTCCTCAATTTCGAAACGCACTTGTATGGTGATTTCGGTGTTTTTTTAAGAACCTTGAGTAGTTCCATGAGAAAGCCACAATTTAGGACAAGTGGACCTGATAGTGGAAAACCAGAGATGGCATAAGAAGAAGTGCTCTATTATTCGCAGTTCTGTCAACCAATTTGAAAATATTCTTCATTTATTTTTAAGAATAAACCTCCACTGCAGTCTCCTTTCATTTTAATCTGATCTAATGATGGAATCCATGACGAACTGAGGGAACTCCTCAAATTTGAATGGCACATTGATGGAGATTTGAGGGTTTTCTTCATTACCTAACAGGAGCATTTTCTCACGGAAAGTGCTATTTTGGACAAGTGGACCTAAGGATGAAGACCAGGAAAGGCTTAAGTGGAACTACTTTGTAACTTTCAGTTCTGTTAACTCTTTTTTATGGAGGCAAACGAGCAGACGTATCACTTGATTGTAAGCGATTACCGTCCCGTCCGTACTTACAAACAGCACATACAATCAATATAAATAGTAGTAGCAATTAATATAAATAGTAAATAGCAGTAGTAATCAAATAAAAAACAGGTGATCAGATGGTAAATTTAATAAAAACTTTTAATTATTATTCTTGTTTAACATTTCAAAAAGTACATAACGATAAAACAATTTGTCCAGTAGCTTCGATCCATTTATTTTTAATTTCAGCATCTTTTGGGAATCTGAAAATGTAGAAAATATATAGGTATGTAAAGTATGGAATGCACATCGGTTAGTAATAGTGTATTAAAATCCGATTTATCGCTTAATACTCAGTAAAAATTTATAGTTATAAGTTATAACTATACATAATGTATGTATAGTTATAACTATACATTTTTTACTTGATTACATTCCCTACTAATAATTAAATATCGAACGCTGATATATCATAACATTAACATTATCGATATAAATATCGACTTTGGACAGCCTGTGAGTAGCGAACCTTGTTTGACATTTAGAGTAGCGAATGTTCTAGAGAAATGTATACAATCTTAACAAAAGATTATGAACTCTATTCTCTGAGACATAAAATTGAATTTGAATAACAAACGTACGTAAATAATAGACGAAGCAACATGCTTTTGTGTTTATTGAATTAAAATACAAAATAATAGGTACTTACCGGTGGTAGGAAATACCTCCATGTGAAATATTTTTTTTGTTGCTGTTATTTCTGCAGCTCAGTACAGCACAATACGGCATGCATTGTTTATTTAATAACCGATTTTTTAGTCACTAGCACACGCGCGATTCGAACGTTCAATTTCTGACACGGCCCATCACGTACTAATCATAAGTGCGCGTGAAGTATGAACACCGCATCATAGTATCGGCGACACGGGAACGCCTACTTGCCATCTCAATTTACTCCGTGGTGGCGTTCTCTCGTATTGGAGGCCAAGACACACTTTGGGTCGCTGCGCCAGAGGAGTAAGTAAGTAAGTAAGTTTTAATAACTACTGCTGGACTTCCCCCAGTTTGCCCGCAGCGTGTCGAGCGGCACGCAGCGGCTAACGTCGCGGTTCAAAGCGTTTCGTTTCCCCACCTCGCACGTCGTGCGGTTCACGCTCATGGTGCGGTTCTGTACAAGATCTGTGAACCGGTAGGTTTCTATCAGCTAGTTTTAATAGCGACTGTTGGTGGACTTTCAGCAGTTCTGCTGTAGCCGCGATGCGGCTTACTGATGGTGCGATTTTACGACAACCAAGGCATGTGAACTGTATTTATGATATTAGCTGTAGAGGTTAGGTACATGAATCTGCATGCTTAGCCAAGTTGCCAATCGCTAACGCTTAATCGTCAATCGTAAGCGAAAGGAAGCTAACTGTCTTTGTCGCACTAATATGCAAGAATGGCAGAGAGGGAAAAATACGATACGCTACCAAGCGCTAGCGATTGGTAACTTGGCTAAGCATTCAGATGTGAACTTTGACAGTTATATTTTTTAAGACGATTTAGGTATTTGCTGTTCTATTCTGTTACAAAAACCTGGAACCAAGTGCGTATGCCCATAGTTTCGTTATTCAATTATTTTAAACTTACAGCGCTTTAGTTAAATACGGGATATCAATTAGTAGGTTATAACAAAATACATGCTTTTAACAACATTTGCAAGCGAGAGAGCAAGGCGTAGCATGATAGTCGGTAAAAACGGCACTAACATCATCCCCCTATCTTCTAAAGAAAATATAGAAGTACTGGGATTATTGCTTGGGATAGACAAAGCGTCTTCCGTTACACTTAAAAGCATACTGTATTTAGGCTTATATTTTTATCCTATCCCTATACAACTAATTCTAAAATGACAATAAATTTTCCCAGATCAACTGTATCCAACCGTCAGCGCGCCAAGCGCGGATGTCGAACACGACGTTCTCATGGTCAGACGGCGACGGCGCGTCGGCGTCGGCGGAGTCGGCGCCGCCGGTCGGCGCGGCGCCCGCGGCCTGGGGCGTCGTGGCGCAGGGCGGCGCGCCGCCGTGCCCGCCGCCCGGCCGCCTGCCGCTGGAGCTGGAGATGGTGGTCGGCGCCGGGGATGTGGTGTCTGCGGACACTATGGTGCGGGCGGACCATAGGTCTAATCTACGTGAGTCGAACTCGACGTTCTCCTGGTCAGACGGCGACGGCGCGTCGGCGGAGTCGGCGCCGCCGGTCGGCGCGGCGCGCGCCGCCTGGGGCGTCGTGGCACAGGGCGGGGCGCCGCCGTGCCCGCCGCCCGGCCGTCTGCCGCTGGAGCTGGAGATGGTGGTCGGTGCCGGGGATGTGGTGTCTGCCGACACTATGGTGCGGGCGGATCATAGGTCTAATCTACGTAAGTATAAGTACTACAGATAGTTCAACTCATCTTTGCGCGCGGCGCTATGTGTGAGTAAACCTTGTTTATACACGTGTTGCTCGGACGACGACGGCCGCGTCACTGCCACACAAAACAAAATCAAATGAAAGTTGTATTATTACAAGCGCACGCACACATAGCGCCGCGCACAAAGATGAGTTGAGCTATCTGTACAACCATATCTCGAACGGCTCGGACAGTTTCAGTACTTGAAACAAACGCGTTGGCACTCGCACTGTGCTCACTCGTGCAGCGCTTGCCATGCTTGTATAAGTGATAGATAAGTCATGCTGGGGCTAACTGCGATCACCGAAAAAGAGGGGGCGCATTTTCGGTGGCAGGGTCGCCATATGAGGATGGGACTCAGGAGACGTATTGATACAACCAGATTCCGAATCAGACTACTTTTATTCAGAACGCACATTGGTTATATAGCATTAAATACACTCACGACATACCTAAACATATATTATAGAGTTCTACACACTACACGAGGCAGGGTGTGTCCATACTGTACATTAGTACTAGTTACGTATTATACTGTGCTTATCTTATCTTATTTGCGGGGCCCTTACGGATACACTTCGACCCATTGGGATCTTTTGTAGTAGTACATTATACTGTGCTACTACAAAAGTTTAGTAAAGACAGTACAGCGCCACGGTTGCCGACGGGGAGATCACTGTTAAATTTAGAGATGATGTTCGGTGTGGCGATGAGGTGTCTACGCGCATTATGTAGGTACCCAATAGTACACAATAATAGACCCGGGTATATCATTAAGCTACGATCTACAAGAAGGGTATCGCTGATTGTGCACTTAGAATGTAACTCGCTAGGTCTGGAGACTCTGGAGCTAAAATTAGGTACATTAATTAGGTAGGTATATCACCGTGAAATCGGAATCAGGTCCCTATATGTTAGGTTATATTTATTATCTATACAAAATACGATTACGATTAAAACGCGCCACGGCCCGGTTGCCGTTCCAATGGGTAGGTAATGTAGGCATCTTGTATAACATCATTATCACAAACCAGACTTCGAGATAAGTTCATATCTAGTAAAAATATTAAAAAAGACAATTATCCCGCATGGTTTTCTTTTCCTTTAAAGAAAGCGATAAAAGAAAAATATAAATATCTAAGAAAATACAAAACATATAAAAACAAATGTGACTTAATTTCATACAATATTTTGAGAGATAGAGTTCGTAAATTGGAGGAGGCTTGCTTCTCTAATTTTGTGCGTAGTGCCGAAACAAACATTACTAGTACCCGCGACAATTTTGGTCGTTTGTCAAATCTCGGTCAACCTCTCACGGTCTACCCAGTAGCTTGAAATATGGCAATCAGCTGGGGAACTCAGGACCAGATATTTGTGAGGCGTTTTCAGACTACTTTTTTGCTAATTTTTCACCACCAACTAATTCCAACGCTGACCAATCGTATATTTCTAGCACTGAGTCAATCGTTAACTTAAATTCAATTGAAGTCGACCACACTATCGTCACCGCTTTACTGCTTAAATTAGACCCCTCCAAGTCGGCCGGACCAGATCAGCTGCCCGCACAATTCTTAATAAACTGTGCGAAGACCCTGGCACGGCCGATAGTACTGCTTTTCAAACGTTCGTTTTCAGAGTGTGCTATACCTTCTGTATGGAAATCTGCGTTTATTACCCCAGTACATAAAAAAGGACCTAAAACTGATATCACGAATTACAGGCCCATTTCTAAATTGTGTATACTGTCAAAAGTACTCGAACGAATTGTTTTTTGTCAAGTTTATAACACTTTGCATAAATATTTTAGTACTAATCAACATGGGTTTCTGCGCCGACGATCCACAGTCTCTAATCTTGTTCTCCTGAATGATTATGTTACTGACGCCATGGATAATGGTTGTCAGGTTGATGTAATATACACCGATTACAGCAAGTGTTTCGACAGAATTGACCACGGCATATTACTAACAAAATTGAAAAACATCGGAATAAATGGGGACTTACTGAGATGGTTTACTTCCTATATTGAAAACAGGTCACAGGCTGTAGTAGTAAATAACTATATGTCTGGATGGGTCACCGTACCTAGTGGGGTACCGCAAGGGTCGTTGTTGGGGCCATTGCTTTTTAATATTTTTGTTAATGACATTGATAAATGTCTCTTGCATTCGAAGCTTCTTTGTTTCGCAGACGACATGAAAGTTTTCTTAAAGATAACATCTATTGACGACTCGTTACTACTTCAGTCTGACCTCGCACGCCTTGATGAATACTGTCAAATAAACAGATTGGATTTGAATCCTTCAAAATGTTTTGCTATGACGTTCTCGCGTCAACGTAATTTAATCGCTACTACTTATACCTTGAAGGGTCAATTCCTACAGAAAGTGCCATTTATAAGGGATCTAGGTGTCGTACATGATTCTAAATTAATATTTGACAATCATATTAATAACATTATTAGTGGAGCTCTTAAAGCACTAGGTTTTATAATCCGCAATTCCATCCACTTCACTCAAGCTACGACACTCAAAGTGCTTTATTGTACCTATGTTAGCCCTTTACGACCGAGACAAACATTTTCTAAAATCTTATGAAAAATGTATGTAGATCGTTTTAAATTATCTTCGTGTACTTGTAAAAAATAATTAAAAAAATCGAATTGCCTTTTATCATTTAAAAAATCGCATGCACGAAAGTGACGTTCAGGATCTATACGTAAATGCAAGATCTTGCAAATTAGTATGGACATGCATAAAAACATTAATAAAACACATTATTTATGAAAAAACTTCCTATTATAAGCGATCTTATATTTTTACGGTTCCGTACCACAAGAAGAAAAAAAACGGAGCACTCATAGGATCACTGGCGTGTCCATCTGTCCGTCTGTTACAGCCGATTTACTGCGACACTACTACTGGGCAGATTGAGTTGAATTTTCGCACACCTATGTAAATTGGTGACCCAACGATGGATGTCAAACGTAAATAAATGAGTTTTAAATGTGAAAGCTACTTTTAGACAGTAAATTTGAAAATAAAAATCAAAATTTTCACTTCATGATTTCGAGAAGATAAAAATGTATTATCAATGCTAATAATAATATGATGAATGGATTAAAGCGACGATTTTTTGGAGTCGACGTGTGAATAACCAGTACTATTTGCAATATATACTTTTACTGACTGGGAAAAACGAAGAATCTGTAAATTACATTACATTATACACATTCACACAAGAAAAAAAAACGATGTTTACTACACATTGAGTTTTTCACAGTAATTCAACAATAGATTTAAAGATGTGAACGGAATTAACGGGTTTTAATAGCCAAATAAGAATATATTTGTGGTTAAATACTTAAAAAGCTTATGCTAGAAAGTACTACGTCGTGCATAAGCAGAATTAGCAGCAATCTCGCACCTAGCTTTAGTGATGATGTGAAGCTTCCGAAGATAGACATAGCAAAGTTTACCGGAAACTATCAAGATTGGACGTCCTTCTACAATGTGTTTTCTTCATTCATCCACGAATAAGCAAAACTTAAGAAGAGTTCAAAAGAGCAACATTCATAATAGCAAGACCAAAGCAATTCGAGAGATATTAGGTATGGACACCTATGGAGTGCCTAAGAAAGATGAAAATACAAGATATTATTAACCCAGTTCCTTGGATACGCTAATTAAAACACGATGAAATATATACCTAACGAATTAGACGAAATATGTAACCAATTCTTCAAAACATATGACTATCTTTCTTGGTTTCATTTTATGCGCAAAGACCGATTATGCATATCCGTGCAAATATTTATGACGAGCTCCGGCCGAACCTACAATTTTGTGCACTTATTATTTACGGGCATATGGATGCGATTCTACGGCGGCCGCTAAACCTCCTAATTATTTTTAGGCGTCGCTAAACCACTTTGTTATTCTATGAGCAGCTGTCATAATAAAATATTTCTTAAATTTAGGCGTTCTATTCAATTTAGGCTTAGCTGCTTAAATGCTATTCAGTACATGTCTTTTTAAAACAAAAACATAGAAACGTCAAGCTAAACTGACTAATTTTAGCGGCGAATAAAATAGTCCCGTTTAAAATAAGGATAACACAAATACATCAAGTTTTACAAAATAATTATTTTCGAAATGGATGATGAATACGTCATAGCTGCTGTGGTGGCCGACGAGAGGGAGTATGGCGAGGGCGAGGGTGAAAAATGTATTTGAAGAGGTTACGAGACGAGTCTAATCCATTTGACCGGTCTGAGCGGAAGTTTCGCAAATTGTTTAGGCTATCGCGGGCCATGGGCCGGCACGTAGTGGACACTTTGTCTCAAGCTGATGCGCTACGAGTGGTGACGGTGCCCCCACATTTATAAAGGTATTAAGTGCACTAAATTTTTTTGCCCATGGCAGTTACCAGACTGCTGTGGGAGAAATTAATCTACTAGCTCAAAGTCAACCAACAATAAGCCGCAGTCTGGCAGCTGTGTGCCCCATTATTATAGAAAGGTTGACCCCACAGTGGATCAAGTTCCCAGTGACCAGACTGGAGAAAGAAAGAGAAGGCAATGCAGGAGTTTCAGGACAATTTTGGAAAGCCATTGACATTGGGTGCGGTAGATGGCAGTCACATGCCTATACACAAACCTCCAAATACCCATCCTCCTCCTTCTTAGCAGTTTACTTTATAATGTTGCCCATTCAAATTGGAAAAAATATTTTTAAACACATAATTTAAAAGTCACTTTTTAGTGGTCTAACATTTGTAAACAAGTATTACATATATGTAATGGAATAAAACTTATTAAATTATCATATGTAACCCAAAATAAAAAACGATTTTACAGTTTTTATACAGATATAATTTATTCATTCGTTCACTTATTTTTTTAAAGTAGCAACACACTCGATTCAACTTAGAAATTTTAGAATATGATTAAACACTGGTTAAATTTAGTCAGGGTGACGTTCTGGAATAGCACTTGTCAAATTCGCCGTCTAAATTATAATTAAAAATTAGACATTTTAATTTTAGGCTATTTAGCCGATGTGCACGTAGAATCGCATCCATTGTTTACACAAAATCACTTAATTTTATTCTAATCTGTGCTAAATAAAAAAGTTTAACTCTTTAAGAGTAAGTATCACTCAATAAATAGAATGTTTGTTACCGCAAATATACGAAATTACGAACTTACATGTGCACCTACTCCCACCAAAATACATCGCCATCTTCAACGCTGTCTTGCGACTGACTGATGCGGCCGCCCTAAGGTATTTGCTAATTTTACGTGTCGGCTAGTGTCTGCAGATTCGATCGGTATAGGTTTGAGCTCGAAAATACAATTTACTTGGTGACAGGATTTTTGCAAAGTAATTTGCAGGATTATATCAAACCGGTCGGAAAGGGTTAGAAGTAAGTTAGAATATGCTTCTCAAGTATGGAACCCGTGCTACATTACCTATATAGACAGGATTGAGCGCATACAGCGAAAGTTTGTAAAACATCTATGCTTCAAATTAAAATATCCCTACAATTCTGCAAATTATCTCAAAATATGCAAACATCATCACCTTGTCCCGTTACAAAAACGCCGTGAAATAGCAGATATCACCTATCTCTTGAATGTCACTGTTGGCGAAATCGATTCCCCTGAGTTGCTAAGTCAATTATACTTCAACACCCCCGTACAATCTAAAAGGTATCATCCCCCAATATCCATCAAAAATGTTACTTCCAAATACCGACAGAACAGCTTTTTAACGCGAGCCAGTCGTAACTTGAATGAGTTGTCTAAAGAACTTGACATTGATGTATTCAACTGTAGAATTCCCAAAGTGAGACGTATTCTAGTGCAGCGATATTTCGAGTCCATTGAGTGAGCGTGTGGTCCTTTTAAAAGTTTTTATTGATTTGTGTTTATTGTTTTATCATGTTAGAGTACTTGTTGTTATGTTGTATTAATATTAGAAGAAAATATTATTTTTGGTTATGTGTGGTTGCATTAGTGCGTACCATACCTTTTAGTTAAGCATAAAATGGATTTATCTGTGAGTTCCTATAATTGGCTTCTTGTTTATACTTTATGTCTAATGTCTTTGTAACAGCTGTTGGATCTCCAAATAAAATAAAATAAAAAAATAAAAAAATTAATATGCTGACACACGTAACAGTCGCACACCGTTGATCACCAATTCACTACAATAAAATCATTACGTTCACCATTAGTGCTCATCACAATTTTATTATTCTGAATTCGATAATGGTTCGATCTGCTTTAAAAGTATTGTTTGCATGAAATCTACTGTTTACTTGTAAGTATTTGTCAGGTAAATTAGGATTATGATGGTCCATGTGGTGATAAATACGGCACCATCAGTGCATCATCATAAGTCTAAGGAATGCAAATGCGTCTCACAAGTGTACCCTACAAATAAAATGTATAAGACAAAAAATAAAGAATAAAAACTTATGGTAGTCAGATTGGGCGAATTTTCAAACTTTTCAAATTAGCTCTTTTTTTGGTCTGTGACGCTTCGATAAAAAAAAATTATGAAAACGAAATAAAATTGAATAAAATCAGTAGATACCCGTTTCGAAAATTCGAAAAGTCTGTTGAAATGCAAATATACAGGTACATAAAATTGGTTCGTTGCCCGACTCCAGTCCGTTTTAACCAATTTTTCGTTCGCAGCGGAAGAGTCCCGCTCATTAGACAGCGGGGTGGTGTGCATCCACGAGCTTCTGCTGGTGGCGCTGGTGCTGGCCTGGCTCGCCGTGCAGGTGCTGCTGCTGCTCGGCTGCTGTGTGCTGGTGAAGAGGTGAGACCAGCGTGACGCTAACGCCGCGGCAACGACATCGGTATAAGGCGACCGGCTTAGCGGAAAACGTATGGTGCTGCCTCTCGTACCCATACCGGAATCCCGCTCCAACTTATGGATTCGCTCGCCGCTGGTCACCTTAGACCAATGTCGTGGCCGGGCCGTTATAGTGGTCTCAGACGCGTTGCGTCTCTATCGAACTTAGGTATTCATTTTCCCCTCACTAGCTCGTAAAGCGCTCGTTTATCCTTTAATACGAACGGGTAAAAACGCTTTTTATCAACTTGTGGGTAAAGTAATTTGACATTGCTCTAATTCCTATGGCCCACTACTGCCTAGTACACCTATATGACCGCAGTAAACATGCGCAATCGGAGCCTACATGTTAAATTTGTCAATTTTCATTGGTGACTTTTTAAGCCATTGGCTATATTTAAGTACCTGGAGTAACTCTACGATACTTTTCGACATTGAGTTTTAAATGGTTTTTTAAAGTTAATTTACTTTGGATTAGGTTTGTAATAATATTTCCTCGATAATGAGGGGAAACAGTTGTATTACACTCGGCGGCAAAGTTTGTTCAACTCTCGTGCCTTGAGACCTTCGCAATGCTCAAGATTCCAGTTTTTATGGAATCTTTCGCTATCTCAGGCCTCAATATTGGCACGACAGTTAAACAACAACTTGGCCCCCTTTTATAATAAATAACGATTGCAAGTGGCTTAGAGTCGAGAAGTTGATCGTAGTTTGCGACAGAGACGTTTGCACTGCGGGCAGTTGAAAGCCAGGCAAAGCGCATAATACCGTTTTATTGAATTCTTTCCTAATACCCACAGTGGTGGCTTTGGGAGTTTGGGGGGTGTCGCATAGGGCAAAGTAAAAGACATATTTCGGCATTACTTTTTACGAGAACAGGCCTCGCAATTCTCGCAAACGACTTCCCGCCCGGAGCCTACAAAGAAAGTTTGAAGTTTTTTTAAAGAAGGTACTTGTGTAAGGTTGTCACATGTGTCCTCTTATTTACTTAGGTACATTTTGTCAAAATTTCCTTACGAAAATGTATAACTAGTACATAAAGTAGGAGGATTTATTAATCTTAATTATATATCTCTCATCAGCCAGTTGTTTAATAGGCAAATATTTTACAGAGAAAGAGCTTTTATCGCCCTCACCTTTTATGGTTCATTTGTTTCCCAATTCTTTATATCGAAAACGACTACCGCGCACTGCTTTAGAAGGAGACTTAAAATGTTTTTTTTTATGTCACAGGTATCGCAAGCTAGCAGAGCTGAACATGCAGAAGGACTACCAAGCCTTCGACAACGTGGGCTTCGACTCGATGTCGACGCATCGCCGCGTGCACTGGCCGGATCAGAACATCGATGTGCTGCAATAACATCCACCCGATTTGTACTTAGACCATCAGGGATCGGATACCGGTTTTTTCTTCATACAAAATAACGTTTCTAATTTCGTTATTTTTTGTTCTTCTGTATTTTTTCTATGGAATCTTTTAATAATACGATTTTGTTCAGTACATAAACTATTGAGGACTACACAAAGAGCATACAACATTTTAAAATATTGGGCTATTTCGAGGTTTTTTTAAAAACCCGGTGGCGATCCCTGACTTACCATCAGAGTTAAAAGTCAACTGAATTAATAATGTATGTTTTTCATTGTACTCGTAAGTACATACCTACATTTCAATGTTCCTTAAAATCATTTCCTATAAAGGTAGTATGGTACTTGGATGGAATTCAAATGTGTAATTGAGGAGTGTGTTTTCAAAAATCTCTACTTTGTCAATAGAGATTATTTCTCTTATAAAAATATAGAATAAATTTACCCTTGTTCATAGGAAATAAGCCCTTTTGAAAAGACACTCCTTAGTTAGGATAAAACGTTAATCACTTTCGCTACGCAAATTAGTTAAGATCGCAATTCAACATATTTGCATCGGGTCGAGTAGATCCGCCGTCGCGAAGGTGTTAAACGGTTTAACCGGTATGGCAGAATATGTTTCAGAAAGTAATACTTTATTTCAGCGAAGACGACAACTGACACTGATAGGCATGTTGTTTTGTATTTAAGTACTTATATTAATAGTATTTATTAATTTAATTATTTTAATTTATTTACTTAGGGCTGGTTTTCAATCCCCAGGTAACAGTATTATGTCCTTTTCGTTCTCATGACTTAAGAAACTATGGAACTAAGGGATAGTTTTATCTAGAGTTTGAAGAATCAGTTCTGAAAGAAAAATTACGAAAGGGCTTAAATACATTCCAAAGTTGAATTCCTTCATTATGTGTTCATGGTTTATTTAATTGAGTGATTTGATTATGGATCTCTGGTTAATAGATCTTACTCAGGACATTGCACGTATAATATTAGATAGGTAGGTATTTTAGCTTCAAACTTTAAAAACGTGTAATATCAACAAGATGATAAACTTAATCTATTGACGATTTTAATTAATAAGTATCTACACTTTGGTCAACCTATCTTTAACGATTTTCGTAGAACAAGTAGAACAACTTGCGTATTTATTTATTTGCGTTTTCAAACTTGATCCCATAGCAAATGTTGTTCAATATAATATAATATTATTGATTAAAATGGACAATTTCACGTTCAGATTGAGTCACGTTTTTGAAGTAATCCTGTACCTATAATAGTTCTTAGTCTAGTGCTTATTGTAATAATAAAATAACGTTTTTTGTATCTTCAGTTTTATTCTTTGAACATTCCTCTTGTTTTTTTTTACATTTTCTCGTTGCAAAGTTAAATAAATAGTGATATAACGAGTTATATTAACAACATCGGTTAATATGACAAATCATTGTTTCCGACAGCAATTTGTTTATAGGTACCTCAAACTCGACAGCTTGAAACATTAATTATTCCCTGACTAGGTCATACATGTGTAATTTGTATAGTCTAGCGTACCAATTTTATCATGCTTTTTTACTTTTAACAGTTTATATTTAGCGTTTCGGTAATAAAAAAGGCAAATAAATTGTTAAATACACCTACCTACTTTTTTAGAAAAAAAAAAAATTGTATAGCTCAGTAGCACAGTAACGTATGTAAGGTACTACATACGTTACTGTGCTACTGAGCTATTGAATTTCCTATTAAAATTTCAGTGTAACCTATTCCCCAAATACTTATCGACGCATCGTAGACAAATTGCATACATGGTCCTTCGAACCGGATGAGCAACCCGACATTAAAAGTAAAGCAAAAATGCATTAAAATTTGGCTATAATGATATTATCATTGTAGATTTGCATTAGCCAAAGTTTGAGGCTTTACAAGTAGGTACGTCTATTAAGCGGCATGTGTTTTTCGATGTGTTTGGTTCGTCAGGCACAATTATTGTTGCTTAATTCTGTAAGACGCCAGTAAAGATGATTACATAATTTGAGGGGTTTCAAAAAGTGTCCCGAGAAAACCCAGACATTTTTCATATCATCATCATCATATCAGCCGAAAGACGTCCACTGCGGAATATTTTCATATGAGGAAATATTATTGTGTACAGTCACCACACGGGATTGTTGAGCCACTTGCCACTGTTCGCAACTTGGTCGAATAATACAAATCGGGTTCCGAACTCTTATGAGGCTGGTATCACGACTTCGGCCGAACTCTGCTGACCAATGGGGCGGTCGTTGCTACGGTTAGCCAATGATTGTTCGCTATTTTTCCGGAAGCTGACGTTACTATAGTTACGTTATAACATCCGCTTTAGACCTGGAGACGTCAATCTAACTTCAGAGCCCTGATGGTAATTTCGTTCACTTTCCTTTTAACAGCTGTCACTGACAGGTATTTTTTCAAAGTTAGAATTTCAGTCAGAAACTATCAAGTTTCTATTATACATTTTTATGGCTACTGACAGATTATGGGTAGATTGTCAAAGGTTACTTACCATATTTCTACGAAGGTTACATTACATAAGTTTTCAACTAACGTCAACTGCAGGCTTAGCACATGATTGGTGTGACAGTATGTCGCCGCGAGATAGATCTCCCGTCCTTCACTAGCTATATTAACAAAAGAGGGACAGATAGATTATCTCGCGGCGAGATACTGTCGCGCTAATCATGTGCATACTGAGCTGTAAAGAATGATAATAAAGACAGCAATAGCATTTGTCTCTGTCAATGAAAAAAAATATTTAAAATTGCTCGATAAAATGCCTATATAATTATTATATAAATATGAATGGAAGAAATACCTCGCCTATTAATATCAGATAAATCATGGCTTCCGATTTGAAGCAAATACGAATAAATTACTAAACGGTTTTAAACAAATCTATGAAGAACTGTCGTTATCCAGTTTCCTCTAGGAACAACGACATCTAGTGTCTAATAATGGTCGATGACTAATCCTTAATTTCTCGTAGACGAAGAAATTTTTATTATTTCAACTAGTTTAGACACACTAAAATTTTGACGCAACAAAGATTCGTATTTGACTGACATATCATCGGGGAACATCGGTCATGTCGCGATCGTGCCTACTAACGAAAAATACCGAACCCATAATATTACACGACCAAATTGCATCCATTGCCAAGTGGCTCAACATTCCCATGTGGTGACTGTACAAAGCGAAGTCCGAGGAAAAACGGGATTTACTTCAAATATCCGGGCTTATGTCTTGGTCCTTTTTTTTTTTTTTTATACCACGTCGGTGGCAAACAAGCATACGGCCCGCCTGATGGAAAGCAGTCACCGTAGCCTATGGGCGCTTGCAACCCCAGGGGTGTCACATGCGCGTTGCCGACCCAATAAGAACTTGTACACTCCTCTTTTGAAGAACCCCATACTGTAGTCCAACGGGAAAACCTCGGCAGGGAGCTCATTCCACAGACGGACCGTCCGCGGGAGGAAGTTCCTCTGAAACCGCACGGTGCGCGACCATTTAGGTTGCAAGGTGTGAGGATGAGCGCCCAGTCGGTGGCGAGCGGTGCGATGATGAAAAGTGGACGTTGGCATCATGTCGAACAGTTCTTCAGAGCACAACCCATTGTACAGACGATAGAACACACATAAGGAGGCGAAGTCTCTCCTTAGACTTAAGGGTTCAATACCGCCTGTAAGTCTGGGATCGTCGACTATTCGGACAGCTCATCTCTGAACCGAGTCAAAGGGTGCAAGCTGGTATACAGGTCCTGGAACTAATAGGGGAATTCTATTGTGTGACGTTTGTCGGCCGTGTGGTGCCTGCGGGTGTCGTAAGATTCGACTAAGGGATTGTCTCACTGACCATTATTTGATATAGGATTGATGATGGGCAGCAGCGTCATCATAGTGGACACACTACTGCGATCGCCAATCCGCTTGCCAAGCCTATGATAGTCCAGCAGTGGACTATCATAGGCTGATGATGAGATGTATGTGATTGTGTGACGATTTGGTTCAAGTATCATTACGATGGGGGACCCATATTTATAGTTGAATTCTATTGCGTGGCATTGGCCGGGGCGACGATGGGTGCGACGGAGGGCGGCGGCGGGGTGCGGGCGGCGCCGCGGGGCGCGGGCTGGCGCACGCTCTGGCGGCTCGACGCCGCGTTGTAGTGGTAGCCGTCGAACTTGTCGGCCGCCGGCGCGGGGTACGTGGCCGTGCCCATGTACATCACCTGGTGGTGGGTGAATAGTCCATCAATGTTGTACAATGCTGTTGTCAGTAACTGAGAATAGTACATTGTGCATCAAGGGAGGTAAGTACGGAATTACTAACGAGAGTGTTAGAAGCCCGACGTCGTGAGGCGGAGGGCTTTTATGACTCGAGTTAGTATTCCGCTTACCGACCGTGATGCATAAAATGTTTTTCATCACACTTGCCGACAAAAAAAATAATTTTAAGAAATAACATTATTAAATGAAGTACTGAAATTTCTATTACTCCCTAGGGAATTTCACTTTTCTATTACTCCCGCTGCGCGCGCAAACAATGGCGCGCTTAGGCAGAAAGTGTGATGAAAACGTATTTTTTAACTATAGCGGACAAATCCACTGGCTCCCGTGATATTCAGAGGTCGCAGATAATTAACCCTCCTATCGTCCAGAAAATAAAATTTGCCAATGAATTTTCAGGAATAGTATAGGAAATAGAATAGAATTTCGATGGTTTGGAGATACCTTTTAATAGGTAGGCCTCTGGGCGGCAGGAAGCTTATATTATAGTCCTGCCGTGACTTACAATGAGCTAAGAATTACCGGCAGCGAATGTAAGCTTTAATTGGAGTAATAGAAACATAACATTCCGTGAAATATTCAATGTACGCGATATATCTTGCGATTTTGTGATCCTATCAGATGGGAATAACAATTGCCAAATAGACAGAGAGGATCTAGTGCTATTTCGTCTATTATATTTGGCGTTTGTCAGGGCCCGCCTCGTATTCCACTAACTGCATGCGACCATCCCATCCGGTAGCAGCACGTAGTAGAAGCCTGTGACTCAATCGTCCTCAGACGTCTGACAGACCTTCTTTAAGCGCTGACTTTACCCTCTCAGCAAGTAACTTAATTCTTATCTATAATATCTTATCCAGTGCTATTTGGTCTGTTGGCCGTTTGTCTACTCTTAAAATTAAGATCCGTAAGGCAACACGACTCACATGCTTGTACCTATCAGGGCCGGTCTCGTATTCAACTTGCTGCATGTGGCCATCCGGCAGCAGCACGTGGTAGAAGCCTGTGACTCACTCGTCCCTTAAACGTCTGACAGACATTCTTCAAGCGATGACCTTACCCACTCAGCAAGTCTCTCCATGTTTAGGATATACTTAGTGCCATTTGGTCTGCTGGCGTATGCCCTTGAGATCAAGTACACCACTCAACTGTGGCTTAATTTTACCCTTCAGGGTTGGCTTCGTATTCGACTAACCGTGCTAGAAGCCGGTATACCTCAATCTCCTTACGCTTCTGACAGACCTTCTTCAAGCGCTGACCATGTTTCTCAGCAAGAGTACTTATTCCATGATCAGGCTATTTAGAATCTACAACGGCTAGAGCGCTAATTGGTCTATGTCTGTGGCTATTGAAGTCAAGATCCATGGCTGCCCGACTCACCTGTGGCTTGTACCCATCAGGACCGGCCTCGTATTCCACAAGCTGCATGCGGCCATCCGGCAGCAGCACGTGGTAGGAGCCGGTGGTGCGGTCGTCCTTACGCTTCTGACAGACCTTCTTCAAGTGCTGACCATGTTTCTCAATAGGAGTACTTATTCCATGATCAGGCTATAGAATCTACAACTGCTAGAGCGCTAATTGGTCTATGTTTGTGGCTGTTGAGGTCAAGATTCATGGCTACACGACTCACCTGTGGCTTGTACCCATCAGGGCCAGCTTCATATTCCACTAGCTGCATGCGTCCATCCAGCAGCAGCACTTGATAGAAGCCTTGTGACTCAATCGTCCCTCAAACGTCTGACAGATCTGCTTCAAGCGCTAACCTTACCCACTCAGCAAGTCTCTCCATGTTTAGGATATACTTCGTGCTATTTGGTCTGTTAGCGTTTGTCTGCCCTTAAAATCAAGACCCGTAATGCTACATGACTCACGTCGGTTGGCTTCGTATTGCACTGAATGTAATAGGAGCCGATATAACTTAACCGTCCTTACGCTTCTGATAGACCTTCTTCAAGCGCTGACCATCATGTTTCTCAGAAGAAGTACTTATTCCATGATCAGGCTATTCAGAATCTACAGCCGCTAGAGCGCTAATCGGAATTGATCTATGTCTGTGGCTATTGAGGTCAAGATTCATAAGGCTACAATACTCACCTGTGGCTTATACCCATCAGGGCCAGCTTCATATTCCACAAGCTGCATGCGGCCATCCGGCAGTAGCACGTGGTAGGATCCGGTGGCGCGGTCGTCCTTACGCTTCTGACAGACCTTCTTCAAGTGCTGATCATGTTTCTCAACAGGAGTACTTATTCCATGATCAGGCTATAGAATCTACAACTGCTAGAGCGCTAATTGGTCTATGTTTGTGGCTGTTGAGGTCAAGATTCATGGCTACACGACTCACCTGTGGCTTGTACCCATCAGGGCCAGCTTCATATTCCACTAGCTGCATGCGTCCATCCAGCAGCAGCACTTGATAGAAGCCTTGTGACTCAATCGTCCCTCAAACGTCTGACAGATCTGCTTCAAGCGCTGACCTTACCCACTCAGCAAGTCTCTCCATGTTTAGGATATACTTCGTGCTATTTGGTCTGTTAGCGTTTGTCTGCCCTTAAAATCAAGACCCGTAATGCTACATGACTCACGTCGGTTGGCTTCGTATTGCACTGAATGTAATAGGAGCCGATATAACTTAACCGTCCTTACGCTTCTGATAGACCTTCTACCAGCGCTGACTATGTTTCTCAGCAGGAGTACTTATTCCATTATCAGGCTATTCAGAATCTGCAACCGCTAGCTCTAGCGGTTGCAGATTCTGAATCTGATGCTAATTGGAATTGGTCTATATCTGTGGCTATTGAGGTCAAGATTCATAAGGCTATACGACTCACCTGTGGCTTGTACCCATCAGGACCGGCTTCGTATTCCACAAGCTGCATGCGGCCATCCGGCAGCAGGACGTGGTAAGAGCCGGTGGCGCGGTCGTCCTTGCGTTTCTCGTTGTGACCGAAGTCGAGGCTGACGCCGGTGTCTTCCACGTTGTAGGAGAAGTCGTAGTTGGCTGGTAGCTGTGGATAAAAGATATTTCATTAGATAGCTGCTTTTGTTATTTTTAACCACCATATTTTACTGGCATCAATTGAATTTGGGTAGGTATAGTAATTCCCAATCCGCCAATCCGCTTGCCCTGCGTGGCGATTATGGGCATTTAACTCCTATTGCGTCTATACGCATAGGTAATAGGAGAGGACTACGTCCAGCAGTGGACTATCATAGGCTGATGATGATAGTAATTGTGCAATGTATATCTCGATATTCTGCGCCACATGACAAGTACCTACATTACAGTCGCGGTGAGTTGGCTTTGTTTCATGAATTAAATCCCACTTACGGCCAAGGGTGACGTAAAATTAATAAACTGTTCAAAAATGCGCTTAAATTTTACGATTTCCAATGTTCACGTTAAGCTTAGGTAGTATTCTGATATAAAGCTTCGGCTTTTGTAGTTTTTTTATCTTGTTCTTAGAGTATATAATCTTACGGTGGGTTCCGGAGACGGCTTCTTGCCGCCACCCGGCTTGGGTGGCAGGTATTCCTGGCTGACTACGTCGGATACCAGCAAAAACCACGCCAGTAATGACACCTGAAATCAACTGGCATTATAAATTTTCGACGAATCATATTTTTAAAAGGAATAGGGTATTGTAACAACTATATATTTTGATTATATCAAGTAGGAAACAAACAATATCGACATTAAATAAAGCGCGTAATCCTAACTATTAGGGTGCGGCTCCACTGACGCGGAGCGGAGCGGAGCTGTGTAAAATTGACCAATTACATTCTTCAAATTCGAATTTGGAACACTGTGATGCGGTCTCATTGGCCGAGCTCCCACAGCTCCGCGTCAGTGGAGCCGCGCCCTTAATTCTCCACTTTATTTTCTATGTCCGCCAATTCAGTATCACAAAACTAAAATTTCCTAGAGAATAAGTATGTATCAACAATTTAAGTACTAGAGGAATATAATACCTGCCTTTTTTAAATGTGTTATAAATGACCCATTTTTTTCAAAGTTGTCAGCCCCCACTTCTCTTTTGGTTTTGGAACTATTAATATGATTTGTAGTTCTACTCAGAATCGCGGGCTCTTTCAATCCGTATAGGAGATTTTTTTGTCCCAATGTTTTATGTATTCCCATTCTGCTACTATTTTTTCATACATTTTGTATGGCGGTAACGAAATGGAAATTTCGAAATATGTATGTAAGTTTTAGGACAAAAATTATCTCCTATTAGGATCGAAATAACTCTCGATTCTTAGTAGAAATCATATAAAAAATATGTTACAAAAAAGGGGGGGGGGGGGGCAACTTTGAAAAAAATGTCCAAATAAAGAACTTACGCAAATAATCCTCCACATTTTAACCGAGATGACTGATCTTCTGGCAATGCCGGCAGGGTGCAAGGCTCGGCTATATAAACCCGCGGGTTGTGGTTACCAGCCCCGCCCTCCGCATTTTTCATTACCGCTGCGCACGACCTACGAAAATGTCGAAAGAAAAGCAACCGATAATAACTATTAAGTATAGTAATAATGTAAGTGTTAAATAGATTTATTTCTCAAGGCTTGCAATTCCGGTAGAACCGCAAATCGGGTGACACGGGCGACACGGTGATTGATTAATTAAACATTTGGGTACTTTGTGATTAAACTACTTAGTTGTAGTTGTGCGGAGTAGTTGCTGACTTGTGGCTATTGGAATTTGTCCGTTAGGTAGATTGATATTGTAGGTCAGTACCTATATATTATATACCTATATAATAGCAGGTTAGTACTTTTGAAATAATTGAGTAGGTATACCTACTGTTTTCAGTAAATACGTTACGACAGTAATTAGCTTATTCATCCTTAGTTATCCTATCTAGGAAACAACTTTCTGAGCAATTTAAAGGTTTTAAAACTACTTTAAAAAAATATTCATCAACCTTTTTTGTCTTTCTACTATAGGAAGTTTATGGCTGGCACTTAGAAGCAACATAATTTAAGAAAAAAATATTATTTCTTTTTAAATGGCATCTACATTTTTTTTTCAACTGAAGTAGCCATTATTTATTTATATTGTTTATAAACCCTAAATTTACATCGCAATGCTATGATTTTGATTGATTAATAACACGCTAAAATTAAATAACGTATCCTTAATTAAAATTAGTGTTCAAATGCAGAATATTTCTCAATAATTTTCACAATCGAGTGGTATCGAATCGATTTCTGTATTTTTTCTGGCAACACAAATGTCATTCGCATTTTGTCATACGTCATACGCCTGACATTGACAATCAGACTTGACAGCCAGCTGATATGATAAAACTCCGATCGAGGAGCATGTAGCACAGGAAAAAGGGCATTTAAAACTAATTTTTACATTCTAAACATTATCTTAACTTAACACAAAACAAGCTTAAAATGAATTCCTTAGTGCGAAGCAGTAGGTTGGCATGCCGTGCATTTTCAACATCGCTAGTGCGGCAATGCGCTCAGCCGCCTAAGAAAACTCCGAAGAAGTTCTTTGGTCCTATAACGTGGAAGTCGATGGCGGCGACGGCAGTGGTGGGCGTCGGGCTGACGGGCTTCATGCTGTACGTGCGGAAGGAGAAGCAGGAGGCCGTGGAGCGGGAGCGAAAACGGCAGCTCGGGAAAGCTAAGATAGGCGGCGATTTTGAGCTCGTCGACGCGCAGGTTTGTATACAATTGTTGAATAAATCAAGGCTTTTCCAGATTTTCCTCAAGACAACATAGTCATACCTCTTATTCATAAACTCCTCACTTAGCATGCCGCTAAGTATTTGTCCCTTTCGGTCTTATCAATGTGTCTGTAAGAGTGAAAGGGACAAACAATACTTACAGGCTTGATAAGTTTTTTTTTATATCTTGGGACATCTTACACAAATCGACCTAGTCCCACGGTAAGCTCAATTAAGGCTTGTGGTGTGAAGTTAGAATATATTTATGAATAAGCCCCTTTATTTATTAGTCAAGTGGCGAATGAAAAAGCTATTAGTACTTTGTACAGGTTGTGTTACTAAAGTTAGTCATACAAACTATATGCTATACTAAACTTACATATTGACAGGAGTTAAACAATGTTATAAGATTTGCCTTAGTGAGGAAACATAATGAAAATGAGTACCTAATGACAATTCATTAGATAACTTATTGCTTTTATTATTTCTAGTTACCATATTTTGCTGGCCTCAAATGCAATTGGGTCTAGTAATTGTGCAATAGGTATATATTTCTATTTTCAACTGACTTCAAAATGGAGGTTTACAATTCAACGATTTTTTTAAATTTTATTTCAATAGATTCATTTTCTCTTGTTTTAGGGCAAAGTAGTAAAGAGTGCAGATCTTCTAGGCAAATGGTTACTGATATACTTTGGATTCACTCACTGTCCAGATATTTGCCCGGACGAGTTGGAAAAATTGGCAGAAGTTGTTGATAAACATGGTAAGCAATTATTAAATATTTTGTCAAATAAATGTTACCTCCAACCTAAGAAAGTAATTATTAAATTATCTTGGTAATATAACCTGACAGTGGATTTTACATAAAATTGCAATTTGTAAAGCATAGTATTTATTTTTATTTTATTTTCTATTATGCAGGACTTTTCCTGAATCCTACTATTTTCATTTGTTTATGTGAATTTTTCACAATATTATTTTATTGAGATGTAATCTTCTAGGTTATGTATTTCATTTTTCATATCAATTGTTTGATTATAACATTTATAACGTAAGGTACTGTAAGGTTACTATAATAATACCTGTATAGGAATTGGTCACATGCATCATTTTGTTTTCAGATGCTACACCCTCTTCACCACCGCTGCAGCCTGTCTTCATATCTGTGGACCCTAAAAGAGATACACCTGAAATTGTAGGAAAGTAAGTGTGCATGCATAACAAATAATTACATTTAAATGAACTATGCCTGTGTAGTTATGACAGTCACACTTTTTTCCTGTTTCGAAACAGCCATCCTAAAAAAACCGGCGAAGAGCATGTCGGGCGATGCTCAGTGTTCCTTTTTGTTTAAAAACCATTCAACCTATCAAGTACAAAATATTTTTCATGGAATTTTTACTTTTGAGATTTTTTAACTTATTGTTCAATTTTTTTTAACTTTCGGAGCGATTACTTCCGAAAATCTATTCTATTTTATTCTAAATTATTAATTAACATTATGAAAGAAATATTTCAGTCAACCCCTATTCAGTTTTAAATACCTATTATCCAACAATATATCACACGTTAGGGGTATACCCTAATAAAAGGTTTTTTTTTTTACTTTAATTTTACCACTTTGTGGGTGTGCTTGATTTACATATTGGTACCAAATTTCAGCTTTCTAGTCCTAACGGTCACTGAAATTATCCGCGGACGGGCGGACAGACATGGCGAAACTAAAAGGGTTCCTAGTTGACCACGGAACCCTAAAAAGGAGGAAAATACCACCCTATCCTTTAATTTTTAACTAGTTTCACAATGTTAACTGTCTTTTCTATTAATATGCCTGGAGAAAATGAGGGTGATAATTTTATCTCATGGTTTTTTTCCGGAGTTCGTGAAACAAGCCATTAGTATGGTGTACAACAATTCCCATTGTACATATGTTTGATAAAACAATATCGTCCAGATACTGCAAGGAGTTCTCGCCGCGGTTCCTGGGGCTGACGGGCACGGTGGAGCAGGTGCAGAAGGCCTGCAAGTCGTACCGGGTCTACTTCAGCGCTGGCCCGCAGGATGTTGATGATGACTATATTGTGAGTGCCGAGTGCCGATCCTTAAATGCATGACCTTGACAAAGATTTATTCAAATTTGAATTCTGACATGTTGTCAATAGGGTTGAAAGTACATGATGCATATATACATCACTATGCATTTAAGGGTTAAGGCCGTTCCCTGAGCCAGATCCCAAATTTACCTGAAATTTTATCTAATTTTTCTCACGTACTCTATCACTTCTAGACGTGGAAATAATATTTAACATTATTTGATTATGTTGTCTTTAATAACACAGCTTTCGAAACACGATTTTTAAAACTAAGCTCGATACAATTCTTGCCCAAAGTAATTTTGGAGTAATGTGGAATGATGCAATACAAAAAGCAATTATGGTTTATTTTACATTTACATTACAGATGGAGTGCATAATCTTTTTCGTTTGTATTTTCACGGAAACGCACGAATTTATCTTTGTCTCAATCCATTTCAGTGCATTGGACAATGAAGCTCAGTGACAGCAATATACTCGTAATTTCGGACATTTTCGTAAAAATATTAAGGCAGAGGATTATGCACTACATTTGTAAACACTATTACTACATACTAATGTGGGTATCTGTTAAGGAAATGGTCTAGAAATAGATCTTGTTATTTACTCAATTTAAGTTTCGAGCACTATAATTTGTATTTCGTTGCTATACACTCAACTTCAGATCTACATCAATTAATTTATGGAAATGTCGCCTTTCTTTCACTTTAAATAAGAGTGTTTTTCCATCACGTAAGACAAGCGAGTGTTGCAGATACGGGGTAGTATAGCGGCGATTTACTACTGCTAAAATGCTAAATATACCTAGGACTAAAATTACGGTTTAACCTTTTGACAACCAAGAGGCGAAACAATATGCCTTGACACTGACGCCAGGCGATAATTTTTAAGCGATATTGAACTTTACGGCATCCGCGTAAGTTCTTACTTAGTTGGCGTCATGCCGACTGTGGCGGTCAAAGGGCAAACAAAAATAAGTCTATATATCATTTCGGCCTCCCAGTTAGTAGTAGACGTCGTGTCGTATCAGGGTCTTAAGGAAAAGGCACTGGAAAGTACCACATGGAAATCGCTCCACAGACAAGAGCCCTGCTCTTAAGTTTATGGGTTAGTAGTAACACACTGTGAGACGAGACATCCAAGTTTTGAAGTACGATGTGTCTGTTTCAGGTGGACCACACGATCATCATATACCTCGTGAACCCGGAAGGCGAGTTTGTGGACTACTACGGCCAGAACCGCAACGCTAAAGAGATTCACGATTCTATGCTCGTCAACATACAAAAGTATGAGGCATCCAAGAAATCGTCGTGGTTCTGAAGATGAAGCTTTTAATTAGATTAGTAATGCATATAGTTTCGAAGTATTTTTGTTTAAGTGAAATAAATTAATTTGTTACTAAAACTTAGTTTTATTTAATTATCAATTCATAAATTGATAAATTATAGGTAAACTAGCGACACGATGATGTCTACATGTATTGCATAGGGTGTATAATAGTACATTACTGCAGACGCCGGGAAGGATGGGAAAGCCGGTAAGCCCATTTCACGGCGAGGCATGTATATTGTATAGTGCTTTCCTCAAACATATGCAATGAAATAAAAAATACGACAATAAAAAAAACAGAATTTATCTGTTTAGCCTGTTCATGAAAACCGACGCCAAGTTTAAAAAAAAAATTACTTACCGGCCTAGGCCGTTAAATTCGTATGATAATCCTTTACTATTATCTCGAGGTCATCTGCCTGCAACGTCATACTTTAATTAAAGCCTATTATGACGAACATAATGACAACATTTCATTGCATATTTGAGAAAACGTTTTTATTAATAAAACACCATAAATTTTGTCATATACATGTAATAAATTAAGATTGGTCTGATACCTAACTTTCCGCCAAACCAGTGGAAAGAATTACCTTTTTACATTCGTGTTTCTAAAATACCGATTTCATTCAACCTTACTTAGTATGACTCAAAACACTCACTACCATTAATACTACGTCATCATCCATCACGGAGAAAGTGAGTGGCTGCTTATTTTTAAACATGAATAGAATATCATTTTTTGTTATAATATATCACCCATTTTAAATCATTCTAATAGATACATTTTCAGGTGACTTATGAGTTATAACGGATCTGGATATATCGTTTGCCACGTTACGCGTTACTTCCACAATTACATAATTGCTAGAGCGAAACGGTGACGACGATAAACGATGAAACTGTACCATCATAAACCTATAGCTTACAATCATTCATTCTACTTAGCAATAGACCTGCGATTATATAGGTACCTAAACATAGACTAACTCGAGTCAAACATGGCTTCAAAAACGATTGTGCCGCGGTGAGCAGAACATAGCGCTTTTCATAACAACGCGCAACACGTTTGACAAATTCTAATTGAATATAGCCAGCCAATCAAACCTTCGATGGATCAACACAACTATTTTTAAACGGCGGGTTAATTTTATTTATGTTAACATATAAATACATGAGCGTGTATAGCCCTTAGTCTGTGTTTGATAAGGACCCTTACAGTAGATGTTAAACTCGAATCAATTCATATGTAATTAGAATTCAAATCTATACTGTACTAATCCTTAGCAACCACAGACGAGGGGATAGACAAGACACATGACGACGTTTCTGAACCGTGTTTGAAAGGCAATACGGCGCGCGTCCATGTTTTATTTGTTCGTAGCAACGGAAACAGACTGGTGGCTATAAAGCTGGAAAAGTTTAACTTCCGGCTCCATCACCACCCGCGCATTTACAAACGACTCCACGCAAACGTTCTCTTCAACCATCAGAAGCTCAGTTTTTATTTCACCATTCTCTTGCAACACTAGTTCCCCGGTCACTTCTAAAGGTACTTGTTCGCCGATGTCTGCCTTGTCGTAAGGCTCGATGTGCTGTAGAATGAGCACTTTCTTGTTGGATTTCTTTTTCGTTTCGTGGGTTTTGAGGTGTTTGACCAGGTGTGACTTGGTGGGGTATTTGAGGGGGCACATCGCGCATTCGTAGGGACGCTCGCCTGGAAATGATAAATGTATTATTTAGTCCT
>JALPQI010013328.1:0-38424 GCA_025490895.1 Thaumatotibia leucotreta | reverse complement strand
GATTGGTAGATATCAAACGCGTCTACATATCATAGGTCTGGTCAAAAGGCACCCATATTCGTAATCTGCAAAGTGTGTAGATCTTGTATATATACCCTTGACAAAAAATACATGATTTTTGATTTGGCAGTGCTTTATGACCTGCTCTCATTGCTTTCAGATATTTATGCAATTTTCGTGTAAGATATTATTACTGGTGACTTTATTGAAGGAAGACGGTAGATATTCTCCTTGGGAATGGATACTCCCTTTTCGTCAATCTATATAATCCCTCCTGCGACTTGGGCTTCGTATTCAATTCAATATGGCGTGAAGTGCGCACGCGGGGCGACAGGTCACGACCTCGCGAGACGGAATTAGCCCAAAGCAGGTGCCTGCCAACTGCTGAGTCGAATGTAGCTATAGTCACTCGTCATAGCTCGTGAAATTATATTTGAATGTGTATTTCATAGTTTTGGCTTTCATGAAAGCTTGCTAACCAAGTCCTCGCGAACGTCAATAATCGGAAACAAATATTTGACTTGCTACCGCGAACACTGAAGTTCGGGAATTTTTCAGGATTTTTCTTTGTCACTCTAATGACGCCTTCGTTATATTGACAGAAATTTTCGTTATTCATATATCCATGAAGAATTTGTTTCTATAGAATTGGTAACTGATGTTACAGTCTTATGGATTTAACCTTAGATAGCTATCTATGTTAGCACGACTTCAAATACGACAACTTCAGCGTAGATGACGCAAACCTTACAATAAAATCATTATATATGTGCAGTTTTCGCGCGTTTTCCTTTGTCCGCCACTATCCTACGTTACGAATAAAAAACGCAGTAACTTTCTACTAGTTTCAAGGCACTTACTGCATTTGTCAACTGAGATAGCACTATCGCTGCTATCGCCTTATCAGAAGTCACGGCGTGACCGGTCGTGTGTCTGACAGCGGATAACCATTCGTTCATCGAAAATTATTAACGTCTTATTTAATATAACTTGCATTCGACTAAACTATCGTCTACATCAGGGGCCCATTTCTCGAAAGCTTGCAATACAAGTGGAAGTCTCTTTTTGATACTATTAATTAGATAAAGACTTCCGCTTGTATTACAAGTTACAAGCTTTCGAGAAATAGGCCCCTGGGATATTTTACAAGCTGGATAAATCCACAAGAGTGTATGCTGTTCTTCAGTAACGTCAATACGCGTCTATAAATAGTATTTTAGGCTTTATCGTGATAAAATTAACTGGCGACCGATCAATTTTACTGCTAATTATTGTAATGGGAATAATTTAACACTATTGGATGGATAACGCATGGATAACGCACAGGGCAAGTGTCGAAACGTCAAAGCTAATGAACAAGCGTTTTATTGTACTCACCAGAATTGTCAACTGTACATGCACCTATACCTTATAAGAAAAAGGCATAAGGTCCATCGATGCTAACTAACAGTGTGGGCCATGGTTCATTTGCCATCAGATTTGGAGCGGCCAGAGTAGTCACAAATATCTGAGCGGGCATATATATTTTTTATTGGTACAGCAAAATGGCTCCACTTCACCTGATCGTAAGTGAAAAGTGGAGCCCAAATCGCAGCGGCAACGAACAGGAAACCGGCAGTAACCTGTCAGTTGCCACCGCCTTGCTGGCCCGCTAGATGCTTCTTCACGCTCCTTTTAAAGGGTACCAATTTATACGTATGTGGAAACGCATGTGCCGGTAAAGAATTCCACTTGAATTCTATTGCTATGGCGTTAAATGTTCAGATATTTTGAGCACCTTGGCTACTCCGATATATCTGATGGTGAGACTCTACACAGAAACAGAATGAGGCTCATGTTTTATTATCATATTGATGCGTATGCACATGCGAATCCCGCGCCAGTGTGGCATCAGCCGCGCCAGTGTGGCAACGAAGATACAGAATTATTTAAAAATTCTATTCCTAAGGCATGAAGCAAAATCTGGCATGAGACAACCTGATTTTTTTTGGAAATTTTCTTACATAGGTACATTTCTTTATTATCACAAGGGTACTACATAATTTAACACATTTCACTTTTTAATTTGAATAGCGTATTTACACAATTAGCGATTACACTTGATATGTTGGTATAGTTACGTTCAGTTGTCAACCTGTCAAATAATTTGTTGTGACATGGCATTAAACATTGCAGTTTAGGGCTCATGCATAAATCATGTGAGGTTTTTTCGGCTACTTTTTGACCCCCCCCTCCCCCATGGTGATGTTTGGTGAGTTTCTTGGCTAGACCCCCCCCCCCCCCCCAGCAGTCTCACGTGTATTTTTCTCAGTGAACTTTTCACGTTCGCTAGCCGAAATTCACAATATTTCTGAGTTTGTTCATCGTAGAAAAATACACGTGAGGTCTCCTTGTACCCCCCCTCCCCTACCGTGATCTTTCGTGATGTTTTCTTGAACCCCCTCCCCCCCTATAGGACCTCGCGTGATTTATGCACAAGCCCTTAGTGCAAAGTAACTAATGAGCTAGCTGTCGCAAAATAACATGCTTAATAGTGAAGCGTGTATTTATAGTTTTAAGACATGATGTTCGTTTATTTTCAATTTAGACCTCGCAAATGGCACCAATGCAAAAAAAATGTACATAGAAAATTTGAATTTTCGCCTTTAATTTTTTCACTTCCTAAAGTTGTTACACAAAATTAACATCGTAACACAAAAATTATGCCGTTAAATTTTGTTTTCATCCTTTAACTTGTGTACATTTTTTTTGCAATCCACTCAAATATGTATTGAAATATATACACATTATTAAGCGTGGCCGTAGTAATAGTGGCATGTAGATTGTAGAATAGACTATTCTAGTAGACCTTATGTCGTTACAATAAAGCTTAAAGACGATCAATTACTTCTTTGATAGTAGAGCCTTTAGTGCACGCAACATGAGCATGAGGTTGAGAATGGTTTTCCTTTATTTGATTTGTTTCTGGCAAATGTTATTTTTATCGACCTTAAATTAATATTTATTCATAGGAACACACGAAAAATATTTAAAAAATGCACATGTGAATAAATGTCAAATATTCAGAATTTTTATTCACAATTAGTACTTACCTGTATTACTCAAGAATCGTATCTACAAATTCCAAGAGTTATATCCAACCTCGACATTGGTGTAATCATCAAGGCCATGGCTGTATTGTATAGCTATAATAACTATATGTAATGTGTAGATATACTTATATATCATTGATTTGAAAGAATAAATAGTTTTATAAAAATATGAGTTATTTTGAATGATAATTCAGTAACATGTTACAATGTTACCTACATATCATACAGTTGTCTAAAGTTTGGCTAGGGTTTGTCTTTTTGCGTGCATAGTCAGAAGCATACCGGCGTTTTTTGCTAATATTGCTACCCCAAAAACAGAGATAAATAATGGATTTACTTTCTCTAGTTTCTCCTAACTGAAAAACTGGTTTGCCAGATTATATTTTATTTATTTATTTAACTTTTTTTCGCACAGTTACAAAATAAAGTAAAAATAGTGGACTTAATGCCTTGAGGCATTCTCTACCAGTCAACCACTGGGTTAAACAGAAAACATATGTTTGGTTTGGTATTATATGTCTACTGATTCCAAATTGTCGACCAAGTAAGTCCCATAAGTTTCTTGCTTAAGTTTTAAAAAGCAAATAAATTCGGTATGTCATCCTGTTATAATCCTAGTGTAATTGACTGGGCCCGTCCTACAGTTCAGCGGTGACATCGTTTCCACTCTAGTGCCACAGAAGGTTAAGAGCCCGTTATCGGCTCTTATCAGACGGCTACGTACCCAGGTGCCGCCCCATTTGCTCGTTTGACCTGACACCTCAGTTATCAGTTGCTTGCTGTGATAACAACGCGCTGTCACGGTGTACCTGTTGATTTTTAACCCTTTTACCTATTTTTTTGTTTAAAATCGAGTAAAGTGTGTTTTGACCTTCGCAGCGGTTGGTAAGGATTTTGAATTAGTGAGCGACGGTTGTATTATCGATTTGTGTTGCATCGATTGAAATTGTAGTTATTTTCATCGATTTATTGTTAGGTACGTTCTCTTCAAGGCAATCATGGGCAATCAATCCTCACGTTAGAGTTTTTAATAGCTATATTATATTGATGTTTATTTTTAATCAATATTTCATTAATAACCACAATGCTTTAGCTATTTTATTATCACATTTCTTTATCATTGGGTTTTATATGGAGGTCATTAAACTCTGGATTAGCAGTCTCGTATGGTCAAGGTCTATCATGCAAATGGACAGACAGAAAACATGTACTTTTACGAACTATACAAGAATAATGTCTACCACATTTCAACCATCTAAAGGTGAGTTTATACCAAACGAGCGAATGCTCATTCTATCCTCACTCTACAAAATTAGTTTGTTACACAAAACGTAATTCGTCGAAATTCGTTGATTTCGTAGAGTGGGGGATAGAATGAGCATTCGCGCGTTTGGTGCAAACCCACCTTTATAATGTAAGAGAGACGATCATTGATAGATGATATTAGAGATGATGGGTCGCATTGCGAGTACATACATTTTTGATGGACGACGATACACATATCGATATTACGTCTGTATATTTTTCCACATTTTATTGAATATTATATTATTTTTATATACACACCATTCAAGCATTGTTTGTCTTGATTGATAGCGTGGCCTCTTCAATGTTTCATGACGTAGGTAAGCTAACATAAAATCGAAATGATAAATAGTTAAAACCCAGCGTTATAGAGTTCGCCTCGAATGTTATTGTCACTTCATAGCTATACAATGGGAGATACATCTTAATACTCTGACCTAAACATAAAGATATATCGTTGGGGCGATTTCTGTAAAAGCAAATCATTGTTTTATTTGTTTGTCGGCTATCGATCATGGCGAATCGTAATTGTGTGAAGTGAATACTCTATCATCCATGAGTAATGCTTTATCTGTTGATACAGCATTTGCACTGCGAACATGATGCCTGTCTGAGCATTATCGTTACCTACATTGACATTTTCATAACCTTAATTATAACCAGGCAGGGTCGCGTTTTATAAAGTTACAATTTACAATTTCGCTGTTTGCCTCTCTTTCTAGCCAATATGTGCGTGCGTTAGAGAAGCAAACAGCGAAATTGTAACTTTATAAAACGCGACCCAGGAATCGGTGGAACAAATTTATTTGATAGACAGGGAGTTTCCATATCGATAAACTCAACAAGGTAGGAATCGATACTTGGTCTAATATATTATGTATATGTACTTATGACCACTCCAGCAGGCTTAGCACAGGATTAGTGCACAATATGTCGCCTCGAGATAGCCTATCCATCCCTCTTTTATTCATATAGTTACTAAAATGGAAAATCTATCTCGCGGCGACATACTGACATAATAATCATGTGCTAAGCATACCGATTTGGTTAAAAAAATGTTTTATTAAAAGTGGAAAGCTAATATTTGTCAAGGTCATTGACATTATTAGTAGGTATGATTTAAAACGGGATATTTGTTATGTAAATTGCAATTATTGGGCACCCGATAGGTCGGCAGAGGAGTAACTGCACAAAGTTACTTTACTAATATAATGTAAAAAACTTCCTCTTATAGGTAGTTTTTTTTTAATATTTATATTTCCAGAATAAAGAAAATCCAACAAAAAACAAACATTTCCGAATTATTGAGTAGTTTCAATATTTGTTATCGTTCGAAAAACATCTGATGAGTTATGACTGAAAACTTGGAAAAATGATTTCAATAAACAAAGAAGAGAATTGTGTCACAATATTATAATTCTTTACATTTTAACACAAACTCTATTTTTAAAAAGCCTGGAGCTACTAGCACTAGCTCTTTTTAGGCTTTTTATGCAAACAGGATTTTAGGCTATATAAAACATACATCGATTCCTGAGTTTATCGGTGTAAAAACTCCCTACCTGTCATGAACATTTATCCTACGGATTCCTGTTTGATTAGAACCATAGAATTATCATACTAATCTTATACAGTGTGAGACACTGTACTGTTTCAATATTTGCATATCTCTCAAGTCATGTATTTATATCATTATTTCATTTTACTTCTCCTTTGCCCAATATTTTGTTTGCGACATGCATTTCATCCTCCGTAGCCTAGTTGGTTTGGTAGTGACCCTGCCTACGAAGCCGGAGGTTCCGGGTTCGAATCCCGGCGAGGGCATTATTTGTGTATTAATTTATCACAAATATTTGTTCCTTGGTCATGGCTGCCTAATGTATTTAAGTATCTATTATATATCGTCGCGTGGTACCCACATCACAAGCCATAATTGAGCTTACCGTGGGTCTAGGTCGAGTTGTGTAAGATGTCCCAAGATATTTTATTTTTATATTTTTTATTTTAATTAAATACATATTGTAACCATGTTCGCCTGCAAGTTGCATAAATTTTTACGAGAATAAAATATCTTAAAACCTAAAACCTAGACCTAAATTTGGTTTTTGAGGATTCTGATGTATTAATAAAAACGAATGATTGCTTCGTACGTAATAATCAGACCACGCCAATGACGTAGGCAAGTGCTGGAAATGTCTTGATACGAAATCATGTAATAATCGCCTTCTACTTATCAATATGTCTGCGTTATGAAATCTCTTTCCGATTGAACGTTGAAGTCCTGTTTTATAAGAAATTTTGACTTCAAGGTGCTAAATTTATACATATAATAAAGCTGAAGAGTCTCGAAAGTCTGTACATGGAAGATATTTACAAGAAAATGATGGAGGAGGTCTTAAAATCGAAAATAGATCACATTTAGACCACGAACCCTGTAAATTGTTTGAAACGCCGGAATGAAGTTAAAGTTATAGTTAATATACGCGAGTTTATCAGTTTTCATAGTTTTATCACATGTGTAATCCTCGCGGAAACCGAAGAAAATATTATGTTAAGCAGCTGATCAAAATATTATTACTGATAATGTTTATTTGGAGTTAGGCTAGGAAGTAGAAACTGTAGAAAGGCGAAATTAAATATTCTGTACATCATTAGGTAAGCAAATTATCTTAGATAGGTGTGTACTATATTAGGTACATTGCGCGTCGAGATATAATTAGGTACCTGCCTTTAAGATTAAAGGTGACCGTCCTGTCTGAGCTGATATTTAATTCACAGATAATCCAATCGATTGATAAAGATAGTAATTGAAACACGAACTCATAAACTGCCACAATGTCTGAAAAAGTGTTAAAATCCAACAACAAACAAGAGAGCAGAGTTGATGGTGAATATTACGATAGTGCAAACTGTGATGGAATCAGTGATGGTGATGACAAAATAGTGATGAAAGTGGAAAGTGATGACGGAGACGTGAAGGCGGTATGCCAGAGAGAGAACCGGCTGACGAACATCATCGAGCAGTTGAGGAGTCAGAGTGAGATGAAAGGTAAGTCTATGTCTTTTTAATTATATAAGGTACACCCGGCTAAGATCGGATCTAATGTAAAATCGGATGACCGCAATAACTACTAAAATAGTAGTATTTTTTCCTCACTAGCTATAGTAGCTATATTATGCATAACGCCACGCCATTTCACCCCGCCCCTCTCGCTAGTATGCAGCAACCACTTAAGGTGCGGTTAAACTAAAAGAGCATTCGCTGTTCTAACCTCACACTCTACGAAATTCGATCGGTACACAAAACGTGATTGGTTGATTTCGTAGAACGGGCGCTAGAACAGCGAAGTTCTTTTGGTTTATACGCACCTTTAAGCTGCATCAGTCGTGAGCTACGAACGTTTAAAAAAAAAGTATTCGGTAAAAAGTTCGAGAAATTTTGGAGGTCTGATCTTTAATAGGAATCTATGTACCTTCTTCTCCTTACTTTAGAGTTAAAATTAGATACTAGTCCGATCTTAAGACACGAAGGTTTTTCGGTTGGGTGTCTTGAAAAAAAAAAAACAATTTAAGCTTGAGTGTTGATTACTCCTAAGCTCGGCTGAGCGGCATCAAGTAAATTTATATTGAAAGCTTGATTTCTTTTTTATCACGTACCTACATTACTTATGTGCAGGTAAAAGTTAGTGAAAATAAATTTATATTTTTTTTGTGACATCCTTTCAACTCACCGAAAAATTGTTCAGTCTTATCCGGGTGTACCTTACCTGTAGGTAAAACCGGCATTCGTAAAGTTAATTTAAACCGGCATCGGATTGATTTCTTCAAAGAAGAAGAAGAAAGAAAAGTTTTTATACAAGAACTTAGTCCTGGGGCGCTACCACGATCTACTAATGCCAATGCCATTCAGTTTAGGACCTAATCTAAAGCACAATGTGTCAATTCCATAGAATAACTGTCATAAACTGACAAGCCGAACCTAAACTACATCGCATTTGGGTAAAATTTTTTTCGTTGTCTTGTTTTATACCACTCTGTCACGTTTTAGTTGCTGTTTCGACTCAGTATATAAAAAAAATCGGTGTACTTGTATTTCTTTTTCACATATCAAAAAATAGAAACAAAACATCATCTCATACAAAAATCGCAACTGTGTCACGTTTTTTTAGGAACACAAAATAAGTCAACGAAAATAATTTTTGACCCATGTTAAATTTTCTATTAGGATTTCTATCGAGCCAACTCCGTGTAATCGTATTACCTTAATGAATTTGGATAGCACGTATAAAACTAGTCCAAAGTACAGTCAGTGCACTAGGTACATTAGCATCCAGTCTGAAAATGATACGATAATTGATGAAGTCATCATGACAGTTCAAACCTAATGATCCGGTCTCGCGTAGATAATAATCATAGTTCGACCTAATCTTCGTAAATAAATTAAAATAAATTATAAATTCGAAAATATACAACGAAATATTTCCTTAAATCGGTCAATGAATGCGGAACTATCTTTAACTATTTTTTCAGTGCAGATAGTGCTTTATTCACACGCTAGTGCAAGAAGTGATTAATTACTTGTCAGGTTGAATGAAACTTAGGAGGGTCATCTGTACTGAAAAACGTCTAAAATACAAGTGCGAAAAGGAAATTCGTAACTTCATTCTTTTTGCACTAGTATCGTAATGAATGAACTATTTACCTCTTTACCATACCTACCGATTACTGACGTACTTAAAAACAAAAGGTACCTTTTGTGTGTTCTACATATCGCTTGTACTTTTTGTGCTCTGCGATCCTACCGCAAACTCCGAAATCCGCCAGGAATTTGTCTCTGTCACTCTAATGACGCTTTCTTAGGGGTGACAGAAATAAATCCTTGAAACTTACGAATTCCGAAGTTCGCGGCAGTAGCCCTGGAACACTTTTTTAATAGGATGTCCACGGCCGCTTCCCACCATCACGCCAATCAACATCGACAGGGAATCCATCCTCACACTCTTGATTTTAAAGGGTCGCACTGTTAAGTTTAAGATAAATCCCACGAATGCTCCCCAAAAGTGTTTGGAGGGTGATCCAAGCGCCCTTAGCGTGTTTCGGGTGGTAGATTAGTGACTTCACTGTACCAACCACAGACGATCAAGGTGATTACGGGTTTAAAAGTCACTGGAAATGTCGATCACTTTTAGTACATTACTATAGAGGCCGGGACGAATGGGGTTGCCGGCCGAAGACATATATACGGATAGGTCTGAGGCAGGCAACCCCATATTTCCGGCCGAGGTATGTATAGTGCTTTTCTCAAACATGCAATAAAATAAACAACAAAAACATCAAAGTTTTTTTATATGCATAGTGGTGGAAGAATGTCATGATGCCTGTGCCACAAATGTATGTGGGATGGAATTAAAAAAGAGCACTTTGCCGGCCTAGGCCTTCAAAATTTGGATTAAATTTCATTAACGACCTTTCTAGGACTAGTCGCACCTGAAACGTCATACTTCGTGGCCTATTATAAGGAACATAAAAACAATATTTTATTGCATGTTTGAGAAAAATACTTTTAATTCAGACGGCACTGACTAATTTTAGCACACATATCCCGTTACAACGTCAGACAGTATCAGCGCCCCCGTAAATCTCAAACCCCTTGAACCGTATCGTACCCTTTGCTCGATGTTATCACACGCATGCAAATCGTTCAGTAGATTTATAAAAGTAATTACCGCGAGACAAAAGGGCACGCGCGCAATTAGGTGCTCTTGCGCACGGACGCCTCGTTGACTGTTCCGGCTGCGTAATATGCAATCGACTCAGCGAACCAGTATAGAGGTGCCTGGCGTTATGGCGTATGCTTCATATTGACTTCGAGACAAAAACAAATTTCGCCAGCCTGCCTACAGTTCACGCATTGCACGCTCATTTTCCAATAGGAGTTTCTGATACCTGGTCGCTATCACCAAAATCATTTTCTCTCTCGTCATGCCCATGGCAAGTTTTCCTTCAACAGCCTCTCAACACCGTCCCCAAATGACGACTCGGCTACAGCTGTAGTAGAGGAAACGCGAGAGCAGGCACACATACTCCAGGAGGAGTATCGTTTGTATATTCAGTTTATTCTGATACCTGGTGGCTGAAAATGTTCGGACTTGGAACAAATGCGCCGTTAAACTGGCAAGTGCTGCGCTGCTCCCTATAGTAATTATAATGATTTTTAGCAATTTTGCATAGACATGACGTTGTGTCCGGAGTTATTAGAAACCACACAACATACCTTCTTTTTAGTCCCTGGATACTAAAGTAGGGTAGAGTGTTTAGGTACCTCAGCATAACTCTTCTCCATGGCTCTGGCTAAGCGGCTCCCATTTTTAGTAGTATGAGTGGAAGGGTACACCGGTACAGCCTGCCTATGCGCCGTTTGTTGCTTAATTGCTTTCCAGTTTCGCGCAAATAAACGAAACAGTAATGTTCTCAACACAATGCAATTCACTATATTTTGGCTTTTTTATTTTAGAATTAGATTGATTTTATCTATTTACTTTATTGCACAAGATATTAAACATAAATGTACAAATGCCTATTCTTCTCCAGTCAGCCACGAAGACAAGTTAACATGGTACGCAGTGTTTATCTGATAGTATCATCGGGTCGAATGGGTAGTGTACAATATCGTCCTATTACTGCAAATACCTGTTACTGCACAAATCAGGTTTTGGCAGAATCAATTTAATTATCATGATAATTAAATGCATTATAGAATAACATAATACATGCGCATAGCTGGTATTTGCAGTAATAACACGATATGTACATGCTAAACAACCATCGGAAATCACTCTACATGTGATGTGATATACCTCGGTCTATAGGTACGATCCGAGTATGTTATGTGATATATCGCTGCCTCAATTACAAGCTTCTATGTTGTTATTTTATCGGCTTGAAATTTGAAGAAGCCGACACAGCCACACTGACACTTAGTTCAGATTTAACTACCCCGAAAATGTAATTTAGAACTGTGTAATATTGGGGTACCAAGTCAATCGATCCTCGGGTAAGAAATATGTCGAGATTTTTTATCTATAGGCAAGTTACGTGACTTACCCGATACACAAATATTTTAATATCTATGTCCGGGTCTGCCAATCGGTCCGTCGGTTGAAAAAATCTGTCAATGTCACGAGAGCGATGAATATTGTGTCACTTTTGCTCAGATTACATGATTCGTTTTTAATTAGACATCATAATTGATGTTCTTGTATGATTTTGACATAAGAATAGTGATGGGTGTTCCCGGCATGAGAAGCTTTAAAGGTTTCCTAAAACGGTCGACGTATATTGTTTTAGTCAGAGTCGATTACTCTGCAGGCATCGTGAGTGACCAACGCCTTAAATCTTCGGTAACAATGGTGCGATCGTTGATACACTATCTCGGGATCTCGGTGTTTCTGCTCTGAATTAGTTTGTTTAAGAGGAAATGCTTGTTTTAGAAATTGTTTGACTATAAGCGCATCTTGGTGTTTAGCATCGGAACGGGATAAATAAATACTCGTAGAATAGCGTACACATTTGTAGTTAGTGTATTTACTGGGCGGTTTACTACTGTTTGGCCAAAATATGTTTCCCAAAATATCACATCCCAAACTAATTTTCCCAAATTATCATTTTCCAAAAACTTAACTGCCAACATGGCAAGAAATAGTTTCCGAAATAATATAAATGGTAGGGTAAATTTTGTTTTACCAAATATTATTTAGTATAATGTATCGTTTGGCATAGCGTACTTACCCTTCCCAAAATAATACATGTTAGATTAGAATCGTCATGATTTTCATCAGATAAATGTAAGACTGTAGTCAGTTTAATTTTTCATTTCAACAATTAATATGTTACGCCGAATGATTAATTTACAAAATGTACCAAATATGACCCACTCGAGTTTGCACCAATTTTTTTTTAATCTTTCTTCTGGTTGCAAATTTAATTTCTACATCTAGGTATTCATAAAATGAGTCGGTTCTGTCTCGTATAATTCTGTCGCCTGCCACTTCAAGGGTTAAAAGATACACCGGCTTTGCAAAATACTCCATACTTAGATATACGAAAAGAACATAAACTAAGGCGTAAAGGCGTCCCTTTAACGAGCTAGGGGTTAATGGGCGGCGCGTGTCGGTTGCAGTTTCCCTGCGCACGCGCCGTTCGCAGTCACAATCCAGAATACACCCTTATTTTCTTAAAGTTAAGGGCCATTTCCGCGTGAAAGATCGACGCTTCTCTAGAATCCGGTAGTGTGGACTGGACAATAAAAATGATATGGAATTAAGTGAGGGAGGAATGGGATGCAGGAATGGGTTCAATGCGATACTTTGTATCTGCGGTGATGTAAAAGTTTGCTGTAAGCGTGAAATTGTACATTGTAGCCTTTAGTAATACAGGAAGTAAGGAATATAAGTTAGTTTCCTGGGTATTCTGCGCAAATCGATTGTCCATTATACTTGTTTTTCATGACGGAGGTAACGCTACTTACTTTAAACGGCCCGGCTCCTCGACGAAACTTGTATCGTGTTAAGGTGCTTTCAGACCAAAAGAGCATTCGCTGTTCTATCCTCCACTCTACGGAATCAACGAATCACATTTCGTGTAACGATCGAATTTCGCAGAGTAGGGGGATAGAACAGCGAATGCTCTTTTAGTCTGCATGCACCTTTACGCGTCACTTTCGGACTTGTATACTTGTTAGAACGTGACGGCAACGCCGACAAACGACTAGACGCGGTACCATCATATTAAGCCTACAGAGGGCTTGGTACTTTGCCTTTTTTGAAAAATGAAAAATGAAGAATGGTTATTCAGAAGTTTCAAAAATTCTTTACATTACGTGATAAAATATTAATAATAAAACCCATATATAGGCATATATGGGTAATGGGGGTGCCTATATGGGTGCCTATATGCGTAAGTACGCAGAGGGTAAAGGTACGCAATCCGAGACATTTCAGTCCTAAATATATGTGATTGCGTACACTTTTACCCACAGCGTAAGTTTACGCTATATGACGGCAGATGTTAGGATACTAACGTTGCTCTGACACAGTGGGTACAAACTCACTTCTTTATCACTGACTCATAGAGGCCTACGTACTACGTATATCAATAAACGAGTAAGATACAAGGAAAGAAAGAGCCTAATGGTGACAGATCGTCTTACCTGACTTCGCCTAATTGACTTGAGAAATAGTGAAACAATTTTATTTATCAATACGTCTTACAAACAGTGTAATCCACAGACCCTCGATCAGACCTAATTATCACATCCGACTCCAGATAACGAGCGTTTAACTAATGAATTAATAAATTGACTTCAAAATGCCGAACTTCCGACACGATAGCGTTAATCAGAGTGCGCCAATTTATGCGCGTACGCCGCTGAATTACGGCAAATGGTAGTCAACTACGACCACACCGCATCCTCGAAAAAATACTGATTTCTTTATTTACCAACAAGCGAAAAGCCGCTGTAACTTTGCTACGTAAAGGTGGGAGTTGTGTGAGTGGATTTAGTAGTTAGGTTGTTTTGTAGAGGAGATAGATTTAGAGAGCACGCTCAGTGATCTATAGATGGTGCGCAGAGCACGGTGCAATCTAAACGCGCAATGTGATGGTGGCATAGAGTAGGATTGTTTCAGAAGTTTCAGCTTTCAATTGTTTACGTCTATTCTGCCTAAGAACAGGTGAGCAATTTTCAAAAAGTTAGTAGTTTTGGATAACGTCTTTTTGATATTGATTAAAATTGGTAGGCTGGTAGAGTCAATGATGCTGAGCAAGATCTGTCACATCTCCCAAAATGTTTGTATATATATATTCCTTTTTGTTACCAAAAATGTATAGAAATCTGGTTTGTATAGAAGTTTCCTTGTTTGTTACTAAATGCAAGTCTTAGATTTATGGATGACGTAGATAACAAATAGAATTATGTACATGACAAATTTGAGAAAATACCTTAGTTAGAAACAAAATGGCTAGAGATTGGGTTATCTTGCCGACAAGGCCATGGCGTCAAATCTGGAGATTTTTTTTCAAAAAAGGAACTTTTTTTGTAATCTTTATTCATAACTAATTGTATCATCAGCCTTTTTTAGACTTCCATAGTTTATTTCTGAAATAGGAAATCTGCCACCGGATACTTTAAATATGTAGTATGTAGTATACCCAAACCTAATGATATTCATTCTTTCACTACTGTATTATAGGTAGTAATTGGAACCCTGTGCACATTGCACAACACAAAACGTGTATTTCCTGGCTGGCCAAAGTCCCAAATGTTTGTTATCTCGACGAATGTAGATTTACATGAATCACTGCGTTATCACTAAATGTCTGGGTTTCACGTGAACTGTTCGGGTATTAGATAACTTCGTCAATTCATAAAACACATAATTTGCCTTTCATGTTTCCTAATAATTAATATTGAATATTTTGACGTTTCCTTTGAAAAAATATTTTTCTTCCTGTGTGGGTAAATCTTTGTTCTTATTTATATCGTAAATTGACGGGCTTGGAATTTATAATATGCATTATTTTAGTCAGCATAATTGAAACCTCCGGATTACCAGAAACAAAATTTTGCAAACCAGATTTACTCAGGAGACCGTAACCATGGTAATAACAGACGGAAATAAGTTGATTCACCCACCTACTGTTAGATTTGGATACACATACATATTATGATTTTTTTAAGTACTAGAGCCCTTTAGAAAATACTAATCCCAAGTTCTAAAAGGTTTTAGTACTATAGATGCTGTGCCATCCTTATAACACAGATTGTAATCCAACCTCATCACCACGATTGATGTAAGTATACTAGATCTGAAAATGATTTCAGCTCAGGTGTACTGATTGTCATTTTAATAACATTATAGATGGATGGACCAAAATATTAAAACATTTCAGCATGTCGTAGGGATGTCATATCACCATACGTCGTACGCACTGAAGCAAGTATTTTGGGGTACATCAAATAATAAAATATTATGGTTTACAAAAAATACTAGTATTTGAAGTAGTACCACACTTAGTAATTAATGGGTATAAATACTAGGTACTACTACTAGTATTTATACCCATTGTTTAGTAATGATAATCTAAATCCAAGGACAATACGTGTACTAAGTGTAATAAGTGTACGCAAATCTAGTTTCAGATTTTGCATACGAATACAATTTTTGGTTTATATCTTGTTGAGGTATGCAGAATGCAGAGGGCTATGCGCGGGGTTTCTCTACGTGATCGAATCATGAGGAGATCCGCAGACTAACTAAAGTCACCGACACAGCACTCCGGATTAGCAAGCTGAAGCGGTAATGAACAGGCCATATTGCACGCAGATGGTCGATGGGGTGGAAAAGTGAAGTGGAGATCACGGTTTGGCAAACGGAGCATAGTCCGTCCACCTACAAGATGAACAGACGACCGTATGAAAATCGCCAGGAAAAGCTCGATAGTACAGTTAAAATTGATTACATCATCAGCCTATCTCTGTCCACTGCTGGATGTAGGCCTGTCCTGTCTATTGACTATGCGTATAGACGTTTTGCCGTGTGGTGACGGCAGTAAGAATACATTTGTCACCACCCCACCTCCTCCTGCGGGTGTCGTAAGAGTCGACTAAGGGATTAAAGTGTCACTGACCATTCTATAAGCAGCATTATGGGCAGCAGCGTCATCATAGTGGACACATTACTGCGATCGCCAATCCGCTTGCCCAGCGTGGCGATTATGGGCATTTACCTCCTAATGCGTCTATACGCATAGTTAATAGGAGAGGCCTACGCCCAGCAGTGGACTAACATAGGCTGATGATGTGATAGGCGCATTAGGAGGTAAATTCCCATAATCGCCACTCTGGGCAAGCGGATTGACGATCGCAGTAATGTGTCCACTATGATGACGCTGCTGCCAGTCATTAATCAAATCAAGGAATGGTCAGTGACATTTCAATGCCTTAGTTGACTTTTACGACACTCGCGAGAAGAGTTGGGGTGGTGACAAATAGTCCTACTGCCGTTACCAGTGCCAAAATATTTATTAAAATGGTCGAATGGGCAAGAATGTTCAATTTTGCATTGAGCTGACAAACGCGATAGTCTTTGGCTGAGGTCGCGTGCGCCCGCGCCGTTAGCGGCTTCTAGAAATTTATAATGATCGATATTCGCCGAGAATGGACCTTGCTCCGGTTATGCGCGCGCAGGTCGCCGTTTTCGTGTTGTGTTGGTAAACAACTATTATTTTTGATTTCATTCCGAGATGTGCCGTTTCAACTTCCAGGTTAAACTTTTAGGGTATGATTTTGATTTTTCAACTTCCATAAGAATACCTATTACTTATCGGACACTTTAGAGGATTGAACAATCAAATTGATCTAGTTGACATATTTTGTAGTCATTTTAAAGTAGCTCTGCTTTCTCTGTTTCGTAGGCAGGGTCACTACCAACTAGGCTACGGTGGCCTAAATATTATAATTATTTTTGATTTCATTCCGAGATGTGCCGTTTCAACTTCCAGGTTAAACTTTTAGGGTATGATTTTGATTTTTCAACTTCCATAAGAATACCTATTACTTATCGGACACTTTAGAGGATTGAACAATCAAATTGATCTAGTTGACATATTTTGTAGTCATTTTAAAGTAGCTCTGCTTTCTCTGTTTCGTAGGCAGGGTCACTACCAACTAGGCTACGGTGGCCCGTAGCCTAGTTGGTAGTGACCCTGCCTACGAAGCTGGAGGTGCCGGGTTCGAATCCCCGCGAGGGCATTATTTGTGTATTTATTTATCACAAATATTTGTTTCTTGGTCATGACTGTCTATGTATTTAAGTATCTATATGTGTCTATCTATTATATATATCGTCGCCTGGTACCCACATCACAAACCTAAATTGAGCTTACCGTGAGACTAGGTCGATTTGTGTAAAGATGTCCAAAAATATTTATTTATGTCTAAATTTCTTTATGTTTTCTTCTTTAGACTTACCCTAATTCGACAGAAATAAGAGATAGTCGTGTGTTTTAGTTTTCTTGGTACTCAATAATAGATTTAATAATTGAAAAACAAGTGGGTCAAAGACAATGTTTAGTATTGTGGACGTTGTCGAATTAACCCTTAATAGGGCAATGGTAATATATTTATCACCTCATTTTGAAACTTATTCTGTCATTTAATTAGTGTCAAAGCCAATGAAATTTAGGTGTGACTGATGCCTTATAAGGGTTAAGGGTTACGAGTAAAAATCAGTTGATAATATATGTGCTAAAAAAACTAAAAAAAAAAATGTTTACTGATATTGTATATCTTGGAAATGTTGAAGCGTATTGTAGCTTATTCTGATACGATATTAAAACTGTCGTTTTGTGCGTATGAGTTTCAATGACAACATACTAATACGTAATAGTAATAATATTAAATCGAGATATTAACCCTGGGTGCGCTCCTATATTTACGGTAGCTTAATTCTACGTATGTAGACCATAAACACCTACTTTACTGTATAATTATTAATAAGGCAAATTAAAATTAGTGCCTTTATACCGCATCCCGTTAACATAACAAAAGATATACACTTTCGCTAATGTATTTAATTAGTAGACTGATTAGTAGACTGTGCTTAGCGTAATTAATACCTGCCTATTAATTTGACTACTATGCGATCACTTTACAGAAGAATTAAAATTAAAGCGTGTTTTTGTTTAATGCACCTTTTTATTGAAGGTGTTATATATTATAGTATACGTATTTAATTTAAATTAATCATTGTCGTCTGAAAACAAGTTCATCGTAAATAATTAATATAAAAAACACAATTAAAATAAAAAATATAAACGAACTATACTATTGTTATAGAAATTGGCAAAAAATTAAAAAAAAGTACCTGCGAAGAGTTTGCTTGAAATTTGCATTTGCCTCCTTTTTAGTAGACTATATAAACTAGTGCAAGAACTGATAAATATATCCAGATAGGCTTCTTAGATGGCGATAATTATCATTAGATATTGCATTAGTGCATTTTAACTACTTACTAATCTAGACTTACTAACTAACTAAGTTAACATGAAAACCTGTCTTGCTCATTTGTAATAAACTCAATAATTACATTTGCATTTGTATTGCTCATTTACTTGGTTTAATGCTACTGGGGTTAAACTAGCAAAGTAAATTACGTAGTAAACCGGCCAGACACGTGTCAGGCCACTCATAATTACGTTTTTAGACGAACAAGATCGGTTTAGTCTCTTATCTCCAAAACAATTTTGTTAAATCCCATAAGCGACTAAAAGTCTAAATCAAAGCAAGTTATCGGGTAAGCTCGATACCTATTGAATTTAGGTTATTTGTTTACATGTATCCTTTCTTAATAAGTTTCACCACAATATTTTCTTTTTGTACGATTCAATAAATAATAGACTTTTATTTTTTTTTCATTATTACTTGCCATTTTTGTTTCACTGAATCAAATATTTGATGTTAGACCACACATTTTTATTTATGGGAAGATGTATTGTAGACTCGTATCTATTAATGTACGACATATTTTAATTGTATTGACCTGGGGACTGGGGAGCATATTTTGTCTATAACTTTATTTTTATAATATTGTAGTAGTTAGTAGGTTTATAGGGTCCATAGTTTACAAATCTTTATTTGTATAAGAGTTACTATTGTGGGTGAAGAAAAAATATCGTAAGGATACCTGCATACATGCGCGAAAAATTCAAAGGTTAAAGTTCCCAACCTACTTTGATCCAGCGTGGGGAATATAGTCCCCTCTCATACATATATGAGAGTATATAGGCTTTAATATTATTATATATCAGCCGAAAGACATCCACTGCTGAACATAGGCCTCCTCCAAAGATTGTCACAATGACCGGTCCTGTGCCACCCGCATCCAGCGGACTCCTGCGACCTTTACCAGGTCATCAGTCCATCTTGTAGGGGCCTACCCACGTTGCGCCTTCCGGTACGTGGCCGCCACTCGAGAACCTTCCCGCCCCAATGGCCATCGATTCTACGCGCAATGTGCCCCGTCTTTCGGCTGATATGATGATGATGATTATTATATATTAAGAGTTATTTTGTCACTACAAAACTAACTTTCCTATGGCATTCAAGAGCTCCCCAATTTCTCAAAGACAACCTTGGTCTATTTAGATTTTTTGTTGTTACTGAAAGTTCCATGACAAAATCGTAAAGAAATGGACGCGAGGAAAAAAAAATTACATGTTCATCAGGGCGTCATAAGGACATTTTGATAAAATACTCATAGGCCATTTCTGAAAAAGTTTGTACATTTGGATCGCGTCTTCGATATCGTTAAAAATTTGTACATGTACATCATTTTTGAGAATTGCTCCACATATTGTCTGCAAGTCGCCTTGTTTCCATGACGGGGTAACTATAGAAACTCCTCCTGTTTATATAGACCGGCAATGTGACAGTTCTAAAATTTGCAGGCGTCAATAGGCTACAGTAACTGATTAGTAATTAACTTCAGGCTTATGATGGTCACGCGTTTACCGTTTATCGTGCTTCTTGTCACTTTCACACTTGCATGTACTGTACTTGTCAGAACATGACGACAATGCCGACAACTGATAAACACAGCAGCTTCATAAGCCTACAGCTATGCTATTCTCTTATTCACACATTCGACGCTGCGTTCGTCAACGAGCTCGACGTCGAGACAGCCTTGTCTAAAATCCTAGCTATTTTTTTTATACCACTTCGGTGGCAAACAAGCATACGGCCCACCTGATGGAAAGCAGTCACCGTAGCCTATGGGCACCTGCAACCCCAGGGGCGTCACATGCGCGTTGCCGACCCAATAAGAACTTGTCCACTCCTCTTTTGATTTGACATTAGGAATCGAGGCTGTGAGCGAGGTTGTGGGCGAGTTCGTCGCTGTTTTTCGTAAGAGAATACGAAGTTCGTACATTAAACGTCAAACTCTCGACGCAGTGTAGTTCCAGCTGCATTCGTCGCCGAGCACTAGTGTCGTTTAAAGTACATTAGTGAATACCATTTTTTAGGCTCGACGCTGCCGCAGCGCTTACACAGTAGGGTGGATCGTTTTTTTTTATTTTCGGATAATCATAAAATAATCTTTACGAATCGATACTATGCGGCTAGAAAAACAAAAAATATTATGACCATTTTTGGATATTTCATCCTTATGGACCCCATATAGAAGCCCGAAAATCAGCCTTATTTTTAAGGTTTTTTTAAGAAAACTCGGATGAGCAAGGATATTTTCTGTTTTAATTTTATGGATAAACAAAATAAGATTGTTTTTCATAAATTTAAGGTTTGTGTGATTTAATTATATGAAAATTGTTCGCAGTGTCTCATTTTCAACTTTCAATTTTCAACTTTGAGGCTCTTGGGGCAGTACTTCCCGAATGATTATCGGAAAAAAATATACTTATTGTTGAAAAATTAACTTTTTAGACAGGTTATGCCTATACGTGGCCCGTATCAGAAAATCCTGAAAAAAATTTTGGTCCATACATTGAAGTATGAAAAACAATTTTTTTTTCGGATATTTGGAACCGCGGGCCAATATAAATAAATAATAATAATGATAGTCGTAAAAAGTAACATTCTTTAACAACATACCTTTTTCCGATATTCATTTGGCAAATACTGCCCCAAGAGCCTCAAAGTTGAAAACCAGTGTTTGCCGATACTGGTTATAATTTTCATATAAATAAATTGTGCAAATTCTAAATTTATGACAAATAATGTTATTTTGTTTCTACATAAAAATAAAACCGAAAATATTCAAGAACTACTGACTTTTCTTAAAAAAACCTTAAAAATAGAGTCGATTTTTGGGCCTATAAACGAAGTACAAAATAAAAGTAAATCCAAAAATGATCATAATATTTTTTGTTTCTCTAGCCACGAAGTATCGATCCATAAAGATTATTTTATGAATTTCCGAAAATAAAAAAATCGATCCACCCTATTACACAGCGCTGACAGCAAGGCGGTTTCCTTAGTGAATAACACTGCAGGTCACCCGTATGCTTTTTAAATGTGTGCATTAGGTTGTCATTTTTTCGTGTAGGTAAAGTATACTGTTTTGACAAGTTCTCAGAAAAACGTTTGTTCTTGAATTACCGATAACACAATAAAATTTACATATGATTACTATTTGACATGTAGACGATGTAAAAGATAAGGTTTCAGGTCGTCATAATTCGCTTATCAGTTCATTAAAAGAAGCATGAAAATTCCACCTCAAATCACCGTGCCATCTACAGTTTCCCCGTTACCGCATACTAACAACAGCTTGACTATTGGTGGTCTTTAAGACCTTATAATAAGGTCTATTATGTATCAGTGAGATGGTATTCGCACTTGAAGTAAATTCGCGAGTGCGTAGCGCACGAAAGCGTGACTATGGTCGTTACAATTAAAGATGGTACTGATCTAGATAGGTGGATGGCCCGTGCAGACAATAGGCTAAAGTCTAGTCTATCTGCCCTTGTGCATTGTTCAAACAGGGGTTCGATGAACTGGCCTTAGTTAGCTGGTAATTAGAGGTTAGCGCTGTTATTAAAATAGTAGGTACGTAAATTAAACTGCCTTGTCGTGACGGCAGTAAGAACACATTTGTCACCACCCCAACTCCTCCTGCAGGTGTCGTAAGAGTCGACTAATGGATTGAAGTGTCACTGACCATTATTTGATGATGGGCACACATTACTACGATCGCCTATCCACTTGCCCAGCGTGGCGATAATGGGCATTTACCTCCTAATGCGTCTATATGCATAGTTAATAGGAGAGGCCTACGTCCAGCAGTGGACTATACATGGGCTGATGATGATGATGTGTAATTTAAACTGCTTCTATTTTCAATTTGCCTCGTATTTCCGAATATAAAGGAACGATTCCTTCAAGTGAATCAATTATCGAGTATTGAAATTGGAGTAGTTCTAGTAACTAAGTAGGTAGTTCGTTATTGACAAAGTAACAAAATAAAGAACTTACTTAGTGTAGGTAACTTATTCATTCGCACGATTTTATAGCACATAAAATACCAATAGGCCAAGAAATTTTACCTTATCTTAGCTTACTACTTACACTACTTTGAAATAGGTACACTCAAAGTTTCCTAGTAATCAGAACTATACATTATTTAGTATTATCCAAGTATTTACTAATTATTAAACTACGAAATCTAGTCATTTTCAAAGGTACGATGTGAAAGTTGCCGATGTCAACAATATTTTAATACACATCTAAAAGTGTTAAACTTACTTATCCACTCAATTGCTTTTGGTAACTGTGGTGGCTATTTTATTTTACTTTTTTTAGGAATAAAGCTCAAGCAATACTGTAATACAGTTTTTACTAGTACAGGGAACCGAGGACGCTTACTTTAATCATGAATTTGTAACGAATAGGTAATAGTACTAAATAATAATATGGCTGGCCGATTACACATTATAACAACTAGGTATATACATGTATATATGACTTACTGGCGGCTAGTTACGTTTACGGTAGGTACATAATGGAGGTACTCAAGTGCCTATAAGTTTACTTTCATATGCAAACAAATTTTGTTTTGAATACCTACTCGTATGTAGAATATTTAAATAGTAGGTACCTAAATCCAATAATTATGTAAGCAAAATTGTAACCTACTTATTAAATAAAGATATTTTCATTTTCATTTTTCATTTTCAATATAGGTACCTAGTAAAGAAATCGACAGCCGCCGATCGAAACCCCCATTTTCCTAAACAAGTAGGTACTTACCTATCGACCCGGCCGGCATAGCTATCACGCTGGGATACCATTAGAGAAGCTCTAATAAGCCCAGTTAGTTGCAATACTTCTATTCCAATTCATCAAAAGATTGATTGATCACGTGTGATGTGAAGCTGTGTGCAGCAATTAGATCTAAGCGGATCTCTGAGCGAAAAAACAGCGGTCAATGCCACCGCACGCTCCCATTCCTATATATGACCTACCCTCATAACCGTATACCCAGTTAGCTGCAGAGATGTAGCGTAACAATTATTAATTGCGAATTAACATACGAGATGGCGTAAAAAGCAAAGATCGATGCACACGACCGCCGCTAGAGTCAACCGACCGTGCAGGAATGTGGATGAAATATAGTGGTCAGGTTTTAATTAATTTTGCTTCGGTGAAAATGCGAATCTGGAGTGAGTTATGGAACGGGAGCTGGGGCGCTGGTGCGTTATTTGGAGAGGTTTAGAAAGTAAAATGTTTGCCTTTTTGGGCTATGGTGGAAACTTGAAGCTTTACGCTGGGAATATTGAGTATTCTGGTGCCCGCTGTCTTCGAATGTTCAAAATCGACCAGTAAAAGCTATTAGTATGGTACATTTCGATATAAGAGCCAAAAACATTTTTTACGACGGGGGTGAAACTTGGAGCCCGAGTGAAACGAGGACGACAATCACCCGATTTAAAAAGAAGTTTTTACACGTGTATCGAACGACTTTTTCATAAAAAGTGCCTTGTAATTAGAGAGATTTATACACGCGAAGCGTGCGCAAAGTTTGATTTTCCGTACTAGTTAGGAAAAATATTTTTTGTTCTTAATTCTGACAACTAGAGACGCTTACATCTCTAGTACGTTAGGAGTGTTTATTGTTCATCAAAATTGTTCACTCATATTACATTAATTTAGGTACCCAATGTTTTAGGTTCCCTAAGGTATTTTAATAAGATGCATTCACGCATAATAACCAAAATGTAAGCCCGCCTAGTTTGTTGCCCGGAAAAATAATACCTTTTAAAAGAATTTTCGGACCAGTCGTGAACCTAATTGAATTAACATTCCACAGTATGTTGTTTTCGATTTCGACAGCTTGTTTTTTGTAAATTCTAATGCAAGTCTTTACGGAAGTCCTTTCTAATCTACCTAATTAATGCAATTATTGAATCTATTATGACTAAAATATTTTAAAAACACACAAACATACGTATACGAGCGTTTTCCAAATTAAATCTCGAAAACCCGATTCTTCCAGATCTGGACATGCTTGGTCTCATTCGAACCAGAATCAAGAGCCGATTCAATCCTGATTAAAAACAGTCCACAAACGTCACGATTTTTGTATAAACTTACTATGGCCGTGGCGTAACGGAAACTAAAATTTTGTATGGAAATTTTGGGACACGATTTTTTATTACAGGGATCGAATCGGCTCCTGATTCTGATTCGAATGAGCCCAAGCATGTCCAGATCTGGAAGAATCGGGTTTTCAAGATTTAATTTGGAAAACGCTCATACTACTGTGATAAATAAATTATTAGAAAAATAGGTTTTCCAACAGATTTAGCGCTACATCATCCTATCATCTACATACAGGGTGCTATGATAAACGCATTTTAGGAAACGATTTTGTCACCATGTTGTCTTAGTCTTGTCACACTTAATTAACAGAAATCAAATGAACAAAAATATTTTTAATTATCAAGCAAATGTAAAAAAAAACTTTAAAGTGCATTTTTTTGCGATAGTTTGATTAATAAAATCCTTTTTTTGTGTATTAATTTTTTTTTATGTATTAAAATTTTTTTTTGCAGATTTCACCAAAACTCATTTAAAATTTTTTGCTTCTTTTAGTCTCAGGAATATGCTGTTAGAATTTTTCCCTTTCCTCGTGGGCACCTTGTAGATAATATACATATAGATCAACATACAAAAGGTTTATCATATATTTATTTTTTAAACTACAATTTATGTACATAGATTAAATCTAACTAATCTACTTAACCAAACCTATATCTAAGATTGGCCCTTGTGGCATTGTACCGAGGATGCTGGCGGCATTTCCTCGCTGTATCGCAATACTGATGCGTTGTGCGAGGAAGTCGCCAGCTCTTGGGTCTTTAGTTAAATATAGATTAAAACTTCCAACTCCAATGCATTTGTGTCTAATATTTACGGTCTACAATTTTGATCTTCGTGCCATAAGCGTACTCTCTGAAATGAATATATAAATTTAGACGTGACTGTACAACAGAAACATACCATAACTCCAAACTCCATAAGACATTTCCTATTTACATTAAATCCTTAATCGTTTTGTGCCGCCAGCCAGAAGAACCCCAACAGTCTAGTCTAGACTTGACAGAAAACAATTACCTACCTTTGATACCCACCTGTACTCCTGCACCACGGAAGCCGCATTCGAAAAGCGAACTTTACTGAACTATCCACCTTATTTCATTAACATATGAATATAATTTGCGTTAGTGGCCCGATACTAAAAGCTCTTTTAGAATAACTTCTCTATACTACTCAACCTTGTATATACAGCAATAATTTCATGGAAAAGTCACCTTTCTTCCGCTCTGAATAAGGGTGATCTTTTCATCAAATAACTGTTGCAGATACGAGATTCAATAAGTATAGTGATAACCTGGGCAGTGTTAGCGGCTCGATTGTACCCAATTATATCAGCTGATGGGTTATAGAGCGGTGTAATTAAAGGATCTAAACTATCGGAATGGATTTCAAGTGGATGACAATGCACAGTGGGTAATTTATTGATATTAATGTAGAGATAAAAGACATGTCCTTTTATGATTAAGAGTAAATTTTAGAGAATATGTCGTTATTCTGCCCAATTTTAAAACTGAATTAAATCTTAAAAATTAGGATCTTTTCAATCGTATATTTTTTAGCCTTAACTTTGGTTTGTCAGACTAGGTGTTAGTGAATATCGATTGTATAATATTTCAAGTAACTTTGCTATCTTAATTATACCATTCATCAGTATGATAAAAATAATAAAAAACTAATATGGCTGACTTTCCATAGCATTCCACGTCTTTGACACATATCGTAATACACGTTCGCAGATATATTTTTACGAATATATCTTCTTCTTCTTCTACCTACCATTATCCCGGCCTTTGCGAGGGTTCGCTTTCCTGCTACATTTCTTCCACTTTGCGCGATCTTGGGCATCTTCTACTGTAAGCTCATTCACACTCATGTCAGCCTTCTCGACATCGAGCCATCGCTTCTTTGGTCTGTCGCGGGGTCGGGGGCGGCAATAATATGAATATCTAAATCAAACATTTTAACTAAAAATGTAGGTTTATGAGCTCAAGGTTTGAGGTTTTAAGTTGGTAATAAAACCAAGATTGTGTTCTTAAAAGTGCGTGATTATGGAATAATGCAAGTTGCTGTTTTTTTTTGTACTGTGCTGTAAATTTATGAATATAGGGAGAGATCACACATAGAGAGATCTCTATGTTCGAGTAATCCTGCGATTCTAATTAAATGCAAGTAGGAACTGTGTTATTAATAGCATAAATAAAAGTTAGTCTATGTTAATAGGGAGATTCATGACGATAATGATGATGATGACGGTGGTAAGAATGTGGCAGATAATTAAAGCGGTGTCACAGCGTGGATGTGTCCCGGCTACCGCGCGGGCGCGGCTAATATTTTATCTGCGCGGTCTTCATTGCAATCGCGAGCGGGACTAACTTTATCGATGTTTTCGATTTACTGACCACATTACCAACGTATTTATTGTTCCGTGTGATGACGGTAATAAGAATGGCTCAAAATTCTTTTCGTTGTCTTGTTTCATACCACTCTGTCACGCTTCTAGTTGCTGTTTCGACTCAGTATATTAAAAAAATCACCTGTATTTCTTTTTCAAGCTAAATGTCAATCCATACATCAGAAATTGAAAACAAAATATCATCTCATACAAAATCACCACTGCGTCACGTTTTTTAGGGACACAAAATAAGACAACGAAAAGAATTTTGACCCGAATACATTTGTCACCACCCCAACTCTTCTCGCGGGTGTCGTAATCGACTATTGATAGTAGATTGTCATCAGAGTGCACACATTACTGCGATCGCTAATCCGCTTGCCCATCATGGCGATTATGGACATTTACCTCCTAATGCGATTATGCCTGCGACCATATAAAAAAAAAAAAATTAAAATTTAAAACTGTTTATTTCTGAGACAAGTGCTTATTTCTATTTTACATTGATTGCAAAATCTCTTTTGTATAACATGGACGTCTAACGCCAGCTCAAAAATGCCCCCAAAAGCAATTGTTTAATTGTGCCAAGATGGGCAGGACGTAGCGGTTTTCTTAACACCACGCATATTTCGGCGCAACAACTTTGACAAATGTTTATAGAATATAGCCAATCAAAACTTTGATATGGACCAATCACAACTATTTTTAAATGGCGGTTTAAGTTTTTATAGGTTGATATTGACACTCATTAGTCTCATTACCGTGGTGCATTAAAAAGGGGGTGACACTTGTCAACTAAAATTCAGGACCGTTTTTGAGAGGCAATTTAATATGGCGTGCGGCTTCCATGTTTTATTTGTTCGTAGGATTATGCGTAGTCAATAGGAGAGGCCTACGTCCAGCAATGGACTGAGATAGGATGATTATGTGACCACATTAGGGAACATACCCATACTACGTGACCCTTTTTTAAGCGTTTTTTGCATTATTTTGGTGTTAATAAGCCTTTTCCTTAATAGGCCACAACATGGACTACATGCGTATTTTCATAATTTAAGTAACATTTTGCATAAAACCAGGGTTACTCAGGAGACCGTAACCATAGTAATATCAGGTCGAAAAAAGTTGATTCACCCAAATACTCGCAGAACAATATCGATATCGACAATTTTCATAACCACTACCGTCCACCACTAAAACAAGTGAAAGAGGCGTGCGCTGGTTGTTCTCATTAATCTTTCATTTCTACGTTATATTATTAGAGGAACGGGTTTGCACGGATGCTGGGGGGTTGGAGGGGTGGCCCAGGGCAGGGGGGGGGAGTGAACCTTCGTGAACCCTGGTAGCACCTGCCACGTCCGGTTCGCAGGCTCGTTACGATTTACTTCTTGGCTTGAGGTCAGAGGGATGGTTTATTTGAAGGCTTTTGTTTTAATTGGAATATCTAAAGGAACGTACGTGTTGGGATGTTTTTTACAAGTAGCTAGTATTCTTAAACTTGAATACCTAAAACAATATTAGGTCTTGAATATCAAACCATATAAATAAAATGTTATCATAATTTAATATGTTCAGTATTTAGTTTACCACGAAGCTTGTTAAGCTCATTTATTTCATTTTAAAACATTTACGTATGAACCATCTTTGTTTTTATCAGAGGAATACGAGATATGGTCACTGTGGCTTAGTACCCATAACACAAGCCTTACATGAGACTAGGTTGATTTGGGTAAAACGGGCCCACGATATTCATTGATATTTATTTATAATCATGTAATATTTATGTTCCTTTATCAAAAAAGGTTACCTTGTCGGTAGTGATTGCCTAAGTCGCCAACAGTAGAAGTTGCGTATACCGTCAGTAGATGACAAAATATAGCTGACTCCATAGCATTTCACGTTTTTGACACATACGATGTGAAATACGTTCGCAGATATATTTGGGTGAATCAACTTTTTACTGTCTGTTATTACCATGGTTACGGTCGCCTGAGTCACGCTGGTTTTATGCATAATTATCATACTTAAACTATGCAAACATGCATTTTTCTGGTGTTAATAAACCTTTTCCTTGATGGGCCATCTACAAACATGGACAATATGCATATTTGTATAAATGAAGTAGCATAAATTTTAATAAAACCTGAGTGACTCAGGCGACCGTAACCATGGCAATAACAGACAGAAAAAAGTTGATACACCCATTTTTACGTTAATTCTAATAAACATCAATATTTATACGCAAGTGCCCATCACCATTTTCTATTTCCGATCAATCGCTCTATCAAACATGTATTTCTCGTATTCACTACTAAATCTCGAGTAACACACTTTCAGTACATTTATTGGAGACATTTGTAGCCGCTTTAATTAAAAATAATTTGTAATGTACACAGCGGTCAGCCACTCCTTAATCGGCTAGTCCTATCGATTTCAAATTTATCTACTAGCTGGTTATTCTTAGATCTTAAATAGCATCGGCTTCAGTCTAACCAGTATAAGGCTGCGGCTCCATTGAGGCGGAGAGGAGCGGAGATGTGTGCGAAATTGTCCAATTATATTCTTCAAATTCAAAATTTGAAACACTGTGATGCGGTCTCATTGGCCAATTTTGCACATCTCCGCTCCTCTCCGCCTCAATGGAGCCGCAGCCTAAGACTTTGGTCTCAAAACATTTTTTTATTGAAGTACCTAGTAGTTGTCGAACTAGGAACGAGCACATAACTTTAAATTAGAGATGGGCCGAATAGTCCCCGACTATTCGGGAACGCCGACTATTCGGCACCATTTACACCTACCGACTAGTCGGCAAAAAATACCGAATATTCGGCAACATAATTCCTACGAAATTTTACTAACAAATGCCCGAGATCTTGGTATATTACGGAAATAACTATTTTGTTTTCTGAATATTTCAAACGAAATACGCCGGGTACACAAAAAGCAGAACGAATACACAAAAAATACATAAAGCAGTCTACGAAGCTCGCACTGATGCAAGAGGCTACAGCAATAGAACCTATATCTCTGGAAGCGATGGTAACAGCGATTCTTCTGAAAAACACAGTAAATGGGCGTCAGGCCGTACAAGGAAACGCGGTTTCTTGCTCACGGCGCGTTTCTTGCAACGCATGTCTTTATGTCTTCACTTGCCACCGTCAGTACGTCGACTTGAGATGTGACTTTGTCAAATATTTTTTAAGAAATTAATAGTGTCTTCAAAAATCGCGCAGGTATATTTTGGGTTTTTTTTTTACTTATTTGACGTTTTTTTTTAATAAATGGGTCCGTTTGTGTAAGTTTGTCCTTTATTTCACAATTCACAATAAAATATTTTATCAAAGGGATGGCAGTAAGTACTTCACTACAAAATAAATTTTATTATTATTAGGAATAAATATTTCACGAAAGCTTTTTATATGCTTTTTTAGATAGGTAAGTATTGTAGTTGAATGTAACGTATTTTTCTCAAACATGCAATGAAATGTTGTAGTTACGTGCCTAAAAAGTGGCCGGGAAGTACCTCGTTGCCGGCCTAGGCCGGCAAGTGCCTCTTTTTTAATTTTCATTTGACATAGGGTTGTGACCTGGCATCTCGGCTTTTAGCCAATAATTATCTGTAAGTAATATTAGTATTTAAAAAAAAAATATTGGCAAATTTTTGCAGTTATAAATAGTTATTTAAATTATATAATTTAAAATAAATGTACAATAACTACTCTAAATAATATTTAAAAAGCAGTACGGCGCGATCCGTCGGCCCCGATCAACGAATGCGATTAATTGGACCCAACAGACCGCGTTGTCTAAAACCGCTTTTTAAAAGTAAAAATTTGCAACTTTCAAACAGGTCGATCTTAAAAAAAAAATGAGGTGTCGTGTCGTGTCGTATTTGACTTTTGTTGTGTTTCAAAGACTTAGTTATGTAGTTGACTTATAATTTCTTAGAAAGAAGATACATTGTTTTGTTTCATTTCATTGCATGTTTGAGAAAAGCATTATACATACCTCGGCCATGAAGTGACGGGTTGCCGTCCGAATACTATCCGGCCTCGCTTCGCTCGGCCGTCTACATATATTCGGCCGGCAACCAGTCACTTCCCGGCCTCGGTAGTAATGTACTATTTAGCTTTTCTATTTAGATTATTATCTACCTAGTTTTACCGTAGCTTTCATTTTAGAGTACTTTTTAGTCGTGAGTGTATAATATGATCAGATATGATATAATAATGTAGAATATAGAATATGTATGCAATAGGCAATTTTACAACTTTAGCTTAAAAATACTTAGGAGTCACGGAAATAGGAAATTGACTTTTTACTCAAATCTTATGAATTAAAAGGGAAGATGTGGCTGTGGGTCTATTTTAAAGCTAAAATAAACTCTTTATTGAAAATTCAAAAACATAAAAACAGTTATCAAAGAAATTTTTTTTTTTCATGTATATTTATTTTCAAAACTACAATTTATGTACATAGATTAAATCTAACTAATCTACTTAACCTAACCTATACCTAAGATTGGCCCTTGTGGCATCGTACCGAGGATGCTGGCGGCATTTCCTCGCTGTATCGCAATACTGATGCGTTGTGCGAGGAAGTCGCCAGCTCTTCGGTCTTTAGTTACATCAACCAGACGTTTCGCGATTTCAGCAAACAATTTGCGTGCGCTGGGGCCCCAAAATAAATGTCTACTTTTTTAGATTGTTTTAATTAAAATATATGCGTCGGCGCACTGTACCTACACGCAGCATGGTTCACATTAACTAGCCTATGTATCAAAAAGCGTCCTGAGCGTCTATCTTCTCCCAGCCATCGAAGGAGGAAATTAAATTCTTCCAATAAGCGGTAACCTTCTGCTCCTCATACATTTATAATCTCACCCTTAAATATATGATTCTAAGGTTGAAAATAGTTTTGTGCGTTGTAGCTGGGGTTACCATAAATCAGGGCGGCTAATAATCTGCGCAATTGATTTACTTCATTGTAAACAATTTGCGGGTTGCGGGCATTGTCGGCCAGTGGGCATGATGGTAAGGTGTGTAGGGACCGCAGCGGATATGTGAACGGTGGATAAGTCTTTAATTTAAACTTATATATTTTTAAATAAAACATTGAAAAACTAATAAGCTCGCGTATATTAATTAAATTTAACTTCATCCCGACGTTTCGAATACTTTACAGGGCTTGTGAGTCCCCCGCATAGATTTATTTTATGAGTAATCCTCGCGATAATCGAAGCTTATATTTTTTGTTGGAGATGTATTGCTTTATAATTATTTACTTAACCTCGTAAGGCCCATTCCGTTTGTAGGATAAGTGAATTAATAAACCAACGTTAAACAAAATGATATTTTATTTTTTTAATTTGACTTGACTCTAAATATAATTCGTAATTAGTTGTTTTAAGTATATTTTTTGTATTGAGAATAGAATTTTTTTTGTATTTGTTGGACCTTACTGCGACAAATGTAATAAATAATTCATAATGCTTAATTATTACGATACTATAAAGTCAATAACTTTCTATTTATTTCGTGTTAAGTTATTTCATATTTAGGATAATTATGAATTACGTATAAACACCGATAAGTAAAACCTTGCATAGTTAAATAAAAATAAGACATTGTTCGTAACTTACAATTTCTTAATTGAGTTTACATGCATAAAAAATACTTTGTATTTACTGTTTCTGGGGTAAACAATAAGTGAACAGAATCCTGACTACCATGAGGAGCTGCGTGAAAAATCGCTTAAGTACGGTAATTTCCTTTCGCTTTATCCTATTCGAACTCGCGTTGGTATCGGCGCAAGCGAGAGGCATACAAAGTATGTATTTAAGTTACACAGTCTATATCAGGGCTACTACCCCAAAAAGCGAAATTCGTAAATTTCGAGGATTTCTCTCTGTCACATCAACGACGGCATCATTAGAGTGAGAGAGACAAATCCTTAAAAATTACGGATTTCAAAGTTCGCGGTAGGGCCGCAGCTCATGCCGCCGCCAAATTATGGTACGGATACGGATACAGTCCACGTTTTTCCCGAACGTGTGGTAACCTTACGCGTATTGTTGAGTCACCAATTACCGGGTGTGAAGCTTCGGTATTAATTGCATGCATGCTTTATGCGCGACATGCAGTGGGTTGCAGTTTGCAGTTCGGTGTCTGTAATAATAGTTATTCTATTTTCTATTAGTATTGGGTCATAGAAACACTCCTATTTATAATTAGTTTTTTACTGCCGGATTCATAGTCTTTGACATACACATCACAGTCACACATCATCAGCCTATCACAGTCTGCTGTTGGATATACATAAATGGAATACGTTTTGAAGATAGACAATCACATCACATCATCAGCCTATATCAGTCCACTGCTAGACGTAGGCTTCTCTTATTAACTACGGGTATGGACGTATTAAGAAGTAAAACGCCCATAATCGCCACGCTGGGCAAGCGGATTGCCTATTGCAGTAATGTGTCCACTATGATGGTTGATGAAGCTGCTGCCCATCATCAATCTTCCATGAAATAATGGTCAATGATAGTTCAGTCCTTTAGTCGGCTCCTACGACAACCGCGGGAAGAGTTGAGGTGGTGACAAAATAGTCTTGCTGCCGTTACCAGTGTCACCACATGGCAAAATATTTATTAAAATGGTCGAATGGGCAAGAATGGTCTATTTTGCATTGAGCTGACAAAGTCTAGTCTTTGGCTGAGGTCGCGTATTCTTACTGCCGTCACCACACGACACAAGTGAAGTCAATTTAAGACATGTGTTATTCTGCCAAGCTCAAAGAGGTGGACACTTTGAACAATTGGTTAAGGTAACGTAATTTTTGTATTTATGTCCCTCTCTAAACCAAAAACTATGAGGGAAAGATTAGATTACAATTAATTGGCCTGCTATGCTATTCTCTTAATTCACACATTCGACGCTGCGTTCGTCAACGAGCTCGATGTCGAGACAGCCTTGTCTAAAATCCTAGCTGTCTTATTTGACATTAGGAATCGAGGCTGTGAGTGAGGTTGCGGGCGAGTTCGTCGCTGTTTTTCGTTAGAGAATACGAAGTTCATACATTAAACGTCAAACTCTCGACGCAGTGTAGTTTCAGCTCCCGCCGCATTCGTCGCCGAGCACTAGTGTCGTTAAAAGTACATTAGTGAATACCATTTTTAGGCTCGACGCTGCCGCAGCACTGACACAGCGCTGACAGCAAGGCGGTTTCCTTAGTGAATAACACTGCTGATCCAGCCGGCCGATCGCTCGCGCGTGTGACGTCATCACTCAGCGGGATAAATTGACAGGCGTAAATGTTAATCAAATTTTACTAAATAAATTTTTAATGCGATAATATTCCTATACATGACTTACTCAACATATATCCTTAACATACCTATTACGAGTTAAAAAAGCAAATACCTTGTATTTTACTATTGACAGCGTGTTACTGTGCAAATGCAAATGAAAGCTAAGGTGGATGGATGCACATGAACAGAAGGAATATTAATTTTAAAAATGAATTTTATCACTTGCTAGAATTATGAACCGTTAAATTATTGCTACAGTCGTAAATCAGTCACTTCTCCTTCTTCATAAATCTTGAAGATATGGTGGCGAAAGTATAGTTAGTGTATTACGGATACTTATGAATTTAACAGCATATCTATGCATATTCATATGTAATATAATCGAGCCATTGGTTCTTAAAAAATATTACATGTATAGTGGCAATCTTTGGGAGAGGCCTATGTTCAGCAGTGGACGTCTTTTGGCTGATATGATGATGATGATGATGATTCGCGGTTCAGCTAATTATTGCATTTTATTGGTCCTTTTATTGATCTGGCCCTGGGGAACGTAAAGGTGCACTCAGACCAATGAGCATACGCTATTCTATCCCCCTATTCTACGAAATTCGATCGTGACACCAAAACGTGATTCGTAGATTTCGTAGAGCGGGGGATAGAATAGCGAATGCTCGTTTGGTCTGAATGCACCTTAACCACAGCCACACTGGCCAAGAGCATGTCTGGCTATGCTCAGAGTAGGGTTCCATAGTTATTCAAAAACGGTTGAATCAATATTCACGATTTTCTTCACATTTTTTAAAAATTCTGGTGTTTCTGGTGCGGCTATCTGCGATCTTTTTGTCTTTAGATAAAATAAACTTCCTACTTAATATAAATCGTTTATTATTTCCGACATGTAAAAAGGCAATCACCGTTGCATAGTGCAATAAAATGTACGAGTAAAATCATGTTCTGTGAACATCGGGCAGAATAAAACCCATCGAACCGCGGCGCACGCGCCGCTAGAAAAAGATCAGATAATGTATGAAGATAACATAACATAACACTTGTAAAACAATAGAAGATCGACTCTGAACAATGCCTGTTCTATTTTCAATTGTTTCAAGGTTCTTTTTACTATGGGTTTGCTGATGACTTTGAACATTTATACGTTGAAAGTGTGCTTGACCTGTGGGAAAAAATGGCGCGTGCTTTCTTAGTAATTATGAGGGTTGTTGAGATTATTAATGAAAGAGTGAATCGAAGCGAGTCATTTAACATTAATGTTGGTTATTAATGTGCGCGTGTTTTTCCTGTGTGCTTTACTTATGACCTTAGATTTTATTGTGGAAAATTCTTTTGGTGCAGTATTAGCTTAGAATAGCGTACCGTACGTAGTTGTTATTTAGTTATTATGCTTGGCGGCCATTTTCACGAGTTTCAGCTCAGTTACGTGGTGAGGCATCTATCGAATCCTTAGATATCAACTTTTAGATCGATCGGATCAAAAATAAAGAAATTCAAGGTGACGGTTATTTTTCACTGTTTTGACCCGAGACCATGGTGTGTGGTTAAATACAATTGGGGGAAAATAATTAAATAAGAAATGATTTTTTTTCTCGACGCATGACGTTTAGGGTTTTCTCATGCGCATATTACGTAAATTAGGAACGTATTTACGTAATATGCGCATGAGAAAACGGAAATGCGGGTGGTAATATTTTAGAATTATAACTAACGTGAGACTCAAACATATTAAAATTTTATCGAACAGTGTTACTTACGTAATTTATGTAAGTTGACGATTGCTCGAAATCGTAGAGGGTCCTCGTACGGAGGACTCTCGGTCAGAGACTGATGTTTGACTGAGGGGCTCAGGATCCGGACAACAATATCGATAATTATACAATACATAAGTAAAATGTTTATAGAGATGGTCTTTCTGTTTGTGGATAATTATCATAAATGACCTCATGACAGTCATGACTCATGACACCTGCGTCATAAGCATAATTTCTGCACACTATTTACACACAAGACATTTTTTATTCCACTGTATTATGTATGCTATGTATGCTAATACTTACGAGAGCGTGCCTATTCTTTTGAAGCGATGCATAAAGGGCAATCTAATAAAAAGAATGCCCGGTAGATAAGTATAGCATCACACATGCCTATAAATTATAGTTTTCTTCAGGAAACGCCAATCACCTCTCCAAGAAATTATCTATCGAAGAAAACGCATTACCATCAACGATTTCCACCTCTTCCGGTACACTTTGCTCAAAAACAGCAGCAAAAAGTCGCGCGTGCCTCGCGCGTGGCATCAACGGGAAAACAATCTGACTGCTTATGACCCTTATTCCGATACACATAAGGGTTATGAGGGGTTAGTTGTCTGTGATTGTGGATGTACAGTCGATTATAGTTCACCTTTATTACATGTTCGTTGCAACGATAGATGCGCGGCCGAGTGTGTCGCCGGGTCAACGGGGTTTTTGCTTGGGGAGGTTGAGACTTTTTTAGAGTTCCGTGTCGATTGTTATGGTCGTTGGTTGAATTGAAGTGATTTTTTTGCTGGTTTTATTGGTGGTTATTCCCCCATCTCTTTATGCTATTGAAATTATGTTATATTTAACTTTCCTAGATTTACATACAACAATAAGCGTAGTATCAAATTACAATCAAGTGCAAAGATATATATCGAAAGAATCCTCTTATAAATTTGTTACGACGTTCTTATTACACGTAATCAAAGTGCACTGGGACATATTTTTGAGCATTTTCATATACTTAGGCATTTCATACAGCTTATTTTGCCTCGACTGTAAATCATTAGATTAATTAAGTAATTAGCCCACTCCATCAGTAATTCCTTGTGTTTTTTAAAGTTCTGCAACCTACATATGACACCTTTGAAGCCTCCATAAGCTACGGTAAGTTTTTACTATCAGGCGACCATTCTGCTTGTTTTATCACACAATATGAAAACATGTGCTGCTTATAAGCGAGTACAGTCGTCTCCAAAGTTATGATAACGATTTTGGTTCTAGCGCGGACATGCATTCCGAAACGTATTTGATTTAAAATTTTCTACTGAACCAAAAATGGCCAAATATATCAAAGGTCCATTAAGTCCTTTTCACTAAGGGACATTTGCAAAAAAAAAATTACATAATCAAAACAAAAAATACGATCGCATACATTGTGTTACGAAAGTTATTCGTAAGTACTATTCACGAGAGAATCACGAGCTCTTTCGATCCCAACGGGAAAAAATGTCCCATGGTTTCTTTCTTGTTTGTTAGCTTTTGTTACCATTCTCTATACACTTTGTATGGCGGTAACAAAAGAGGAAATCCGGAAAATGTATGGAACGTTTGGGACATTTTTTTCCCTTTGAGATCGAAAGAGCTCGTGATTCTGCGTAGAAATAAAATTTACCCACAAATTCAAAATTATGAAACTTGACAAAATAAAAGGAAATGCTTATAATATATTGTCTCAAAAAAAATACCAGAACCCTCTTAAATCTCGAAGCGGAAGCATACAGAAACTTACTTATTATCTTAGACTATGATTAGTTGACAAAAAGACAATGCGTCGGACGGTGACCCGGGGGCGGCGCGCGCGCATCCGGTGCCGTACTGGCGATGGCTCTGCCACCGTAATCAGCGTAGGGTAGATCATGGTCTAATTGTATACCGCTGTTGTGGGGTCAGGCGGGGAGGCAGTGCGTTACGCACTTCGTCTTTTTTAAGTATCTAGGGTGGGTTGCACTAACCATGTAACTATCCTGGATAAGTTGATCAACATAATCGCACCTAGACGTACGTGCAATATATTATGTGTATAAATATGTATATATTGTAGTTATATATTGTATTTATATGTTGTATTTATTCATTCTAAAGTAGCGGCATCGTAAGAAGTCGTTTTTGACAGCTCACAATAGTGTTGTGAAACGCTCGATTTTACCGTCGTAAAATTTTCAGTCAAGTGCGAAAGGGCGTTAGATCTGGTACTTGCCATTGAAAAAGTTTAATTAAAAAAGTGTTAGGTAATCCGAATTAAAAAAAGTGTTTGGTAATCTTACTTAGAATCATTAGCAGGCAGCGAAACTTTGGAGCCGGTGACGTCATAATGACGTAAAGTCGCATTT
>JALPQI010013327.1:0-31542 GCA_025490895.1 Thaumatotibia leucotreta | reverse complement strand
GCCGTATGCCCGACGGTTCGCCCTACGCGAACCACTCACGCTGTCACTCTATCAGCTGGAGGGCCGCAGGCCCGACGGCTCGCCCTACGCGATCCACTCACGCTGTCACTCTATCAGCTGGAGGGCCGCAGGCCCGACGGCTCGCCCTACGCGATCCACTCACGCTGTCACTCTATCAGCTGGAGGGCCGCAGGCCCAACGGCTCGCCCTACGCTATCCAATCACGATATCACTCTATCAGCTGAAGGGCCGCAGGCCCGGCGGCTCGCCCTACGCGAACCACTCACGCTGTCACTCTATCAACATTTCGATAAACCTGGCTGTTATGGCAGGCAGTGGCGCGTGTCTCAGCAGTATCAGGTTTGAGGAGTTGCAACTCATATTAAATCCGTCTGTATCTTTTCGTCCAATGTTCCGCAGGATTCAAATCCTGGAAACATACACTGACCAAAGTCGTCTTCAAAGACGACTTTGGTCAGTGTATGTTTCCAGTGATGACATACGGTACTAACCCGTGGTCGCTTACAATGGTCCTTATAAGAAGTCTCAAAGTCACCCAAAGGGCAATGGAGAGGGCTAGGGTAGGAGTCTCTATGCGAGATCGGATTAGAAATGAGGCCATCCGCAGCAGAACCAAAGTAACCGATATAGCTCTTCGAATCGCTAAACTGAAGTGGCAGTGGGCGGGTCTCGTTGCGCGTGGGGCCGATGGCCGTTGGGGCCGTAAGGTACTCGAGTGGTGGTCACGTACCGGAAGGCGCAGCGTGGGTAAGCCCCTCACAAGGTGGACTCATGACCTGGTGAAGGTCGCTGGATGCGGGTGGCACAGGGCCGGTTCTTGTGACAATCATTGGGGGAGGCCTATATTATGATGATGATGATAATTAAATCCGAATGTTTCTACCAAATGTCTAAAGCAGTACTTCAAAATCTACAGATCGCTAAACCTAGCGGTTGTGGCAGGCAGTAACAATGGAGTATCAGATTTGAGGAGTTGGACATTAGTATTAAATTCGCATGTTTCTGCTTAATATCTAAAGAACTTCTTTAAAATCAAGATCTCGATAAAAGATAAACCTTGCGGTTATTGTAAGCAGTACTGCAGCATCAGGAGTGAGGAGTTGGAAGTCAAGATTAGGCTGTTAGTATTTGATTATGCCAAACATGCTATACTTTAATTTTCACGTGTCTTACACTCTCGGTTAAGGTAAGCAGTACGTCTGCAGCATCAGGCTTTGAGGATACAAGGATACTAATATTATAATATTGCATTGTCATGGGGACTTGATAAGAGTTCCAAATTTTATTGATTTCGGTGCAGTAGAAGTGGTCGAAAAATCGATCACAAGATTTGAAGCATCGACGACAGTTGATACGCGGTGAAGTTAATAAAAACCGTTTAAAAAAGAAAACTGGTGGTGGTTCAACACTTCTGCCACCATGAAGTATATCCTCAATTTTTTTCATTCAAATCAGAAACCATGCAGCACACTCGATTTGTCGATTTCACCTGGAATGACCCTTTACCATTAATTCGTTAGGTCGGTTGGTCTTTCTTGAGTGAAATCAAATTTCTTATGATTTTTTAACACTTTTTTTCCTATGTTTGCAGCTTTGTTCAAGTGGGGAACAAAAGAAATAAACGAACACTGACGTCGTTTATACCAAGAAAGAAAATAAGGTATGTGAGTTACAACCCGCAAATGGCAGGTATACAGGGTGTAATCGTTAAATGTGGCCAGACCATAATTCCGTAAATATGACAGATATCAGAAAACTTCCAACTAATATCGAAAGTACGTTACCCAACGAGTAAAATTAAACTAATAACTTTTTTGAAATAAAATCAGAAATGTCTCAAATATTAACTTCAAACCCTTCCATACATTTAGTATGTACGTAACCGTTCATTCAAAGACTAGTTTAATACGAATATTTTTTTATTTAAGAATAAATGTTAGATTAATAATTTAATAAACGGTAGTATTATTATTTATTATTTTATTACAACGTATTCGTACAAATAACGAATCTCTAACAGTTTAATCTCTTGCGACACCCCACTTTCTTTAAGGCTGTGAGTCGTCATACTAAATATATGGGAGCGTTTTACGTTACTATTTTTAATATTACTTCATATATTTAGAAAAAATTGTTAATGTAATTTTACTCGTTGGGTAACGTTCTTTCGATATCAGTTGGAAGTTTTCTGATATCTGTTATATTTTTGGAATTATGGCCTGGCCACACTTAACGATTACACCCTGTATAAACCCCTAATATTTTCATTTGCAAGTATAAGTATTCTTTTTTTATATATAGGTAATATATAGACAGGGTAAAAATTATTTTTGGGTCAGTGAGGGCAGCTACCAGATCCAGAGTAGCTATGCGAAAATGGTCTTATAAGACTTTCCTCGATTTTAAATTAGTGAAAATTGGCGTTTACTCATTTTGGGAAAATCATACGGGTTGTGAGAAAATTGTCCTTTTTAACAACCTTTTTTTGATGCCAATCGATCCTGTTCAGGATCAAAAGCTTGTATGTGACCAAAAAAATTGTTTTCGTCTAGAAAAGCCGCAAATCGAGATAATTAATGTAGCTAAGGTTTCCACACAGTATTATTGTCATTTAGCATAGGAGGTATAATTATCGTGACATGATGATTATGATGTAATTAAACTATCACTTTTTCCATAGTAAACTATGAAAACAGTTTTCTTGAAATTTTGGCTTTTTTATACATTGCTATAAGTTGACCCCTAAGAAATTATTGGTACTGGATATGAATGGAATCGATTAACATAAAAAAATTAAGCGTGAAAAAATATTTTTTAGTACCGATGGTGTATTTATTGGTGTATGGTGTATTTTAGTGGGTCATTTTACGTCAGGTCCAAAACTTCGGAGGGCCATCTGTACTAAAAAAACGTCGTAGGAGACACGTGCAAAAACGAAATTCGTAACTCGTGTCGATTTAAAACACTCCCTATCGATCGGTCGTGTTTTAAAACATCGCCACTCGTTTCGAATTTCATGTTTTTCGCACTTGTGTCGAAATGTACTATTTTAACATACATACAAATTGTATGGGGATTTGAAATCTCGATTTGCGGCTTTTCTAATCTAGTAATTGGAGTTCGAGGCCAACGAAACTACGACAGATGCATTATTGTCAAATCCGTCAAAGTTTCTTATGTCATTGTCAAATAAAGTTTTCAGGTTTCCACAACCTTTTTGTTATTTAATTAATTTATTTAAAATAATTCCTAATAAAAACATTATATACCTGTGTAATGTTTGTACGCCTTTTTGTTTAATATGGCTGTCATAACTAGGATTTTCTTAAAAATACGTAAATACCTAAAAACTTTTCTTTTCTCTTAACTAACATTGATATGACAAAATTGTCTTGTAAAGAACTTAAAATGTCAAGTGCCAACGTTTCAAAGCCTATTTTAAAAAGAAGTTGAATTACCAGTGAACACATACGACAGCGTGCCATATTTATTAAGACAGTAGGTATGGTTAAATTAGTAAGCAGTATAAGTACTATACTATAATACTATTACTAAGCAGTTTTAATCCGTAATAAGGCAGGGGTGCCTTATTACGGGTTAAAATTATGGGAAAGAAATTTGGAAATGTAAAATGAAAGCATTTTTTGTATTTTATTTTTTATGTGTCTTCTTCATCACTTATCCTCCTGTGTCTTGGGTAAAAATCGAGTACACTCCCATAAAAGCCGAGAGTCCTTTATAACACCATCAGTGTTAAGTCCTGAACTTACTGTCACTTATTTTAAGGTTTAAAATGAGTTTGTCACATTTTTGTTGGAACAAAGTTGGTTATATAATATACTCTAAGAGGTATATTTTAAGCATTTCTTTTACACATTATTTGGGCGTCGTAAAGGCCTCTCGGCTTTTATGTGAGTGTACTCGATTTTTACCCAGGACTCAGGAGGATAAGTGATAAAGAAGACAAATAAAAAATAAAATACAAAAAATGCTTTCATTTTACATTTCCAAATTTCTTTCCCATAATTATAACCAGTAATAAGGCACCCCTGCCTTATTACGGGTTAAAACTGCTTAGTAATAGTATAGTATAGTACTTAGTAATTTAACCATACCTACCTTGTAATTTATGTGTAGTTAAATTGCTGTACCAAATGTTATTAACACCTGAGGTGATACCAGCGCAATACCAACTTTGTTACTAATAATTGCGAATAATTAAGTTTTTATTAAAATATCTTATATTTACGTGAAAATAAGTAAATAATATTGTTTCTATAAATTAAATAATTAAAATTACCAATAAATAACACATCTCAACGTCTGTTTTCAGAAAATAAGGATTTACTATTGTAAGAACATTTCATTGTTGTGGCAACATTTTCGTAGATTCTTTGGCCTCGAACTCCAGTTACTAGATTAGACGAAACCTTTTTTTTGGGTCTATACAAGCTTTTGATCCTGAGCAAAAACAGGATCGATTTTGTTTCCTAGTCTGTAGACGTGTCCCAATGCTGGGCAAATGTCTCTCCCTCAGATCTCCACAGCTCCCGGTTCGGTGCCAAGTCTGGCCAATTGTTGGCGAAGGCGTCCAGGTCGTCCTGCCATCTCCGCCTGGGCCTGCCTCGTCCCCGCCTAGTTTGCGGCATCCACTTGGTGGCAGTGTCGTCGTAGATAAAATGTCTACGTGATAATTTTATCATTGTCAATGGTAATGAAGTTTGTCTATAAAAACTGTGTATATTTATATTACATTTTTTATTTTTTTATTCACAAGTACGGTTGCCAGCAATTGCACTTGAAATTTATTTTTAAAATGGATATTTTCAAATAGGAGACGCAGCATGACTTCAAAAAATTTAGAACGAATCTTAATTTGTTTTGCAGAGCTAAAACAGCAATGAGTCCATATAATAATTACCTGTCTTTGAAGTATACATATTATGTATACTTCAAAGACAGGTAATAGACACTTCAAAGGTACTCTCTTTTCAAAATGGCAGATAATTTTGAATATCACTTAGAAATAGAAGAGGTACTATTTTTTCACAAAAGGTAAAACAATGCAATATGAATTGATCGAATTCAGGATCTGGTCCCGCTATTATTATGGTTACTGCGAAATCCTCTCGACGTTTTTATCAAAATCAGATAGATTAGATAATTATTCAATAGGGGGCTGCCTAATTAATGAACAATAGTAAATTTAGTAGCAGTATTCCGCCCATGCGAAGCCGCCGTAGCTAGTTATGGAAAATTACTTTATTTCCACAACATAATGTAATATTTATAAATGTACCGTGTGTAATAATAATAACATTAATAACAATGATACCTCGTGCGAAACTAAATGTAATTTTTGGTAAGCATTATAATGACGGGACCAGATCCGTTGTAAAATAATTTGTACCTCTTCAATTTCAAAGTTATATTCAATCAGTCTGATCCCGCCATTATAACGTTATAATGGCGGAACCAGGTCCTGAATTCTGTCGATTCATATTGCATTATTTAGTACTGAATTGGTACTATTTGGTACCTGTTGTAAAAAATTAGTACCTCTTCCATTTCAAAAATTATACAGGGTGGTCCAAACCTTGACGTCAAGAATTTTTTTTTAGGTTCCCTACGTCATGGGCTATCAGAATATATTTATAGAATATAATTTATTGTTAAAAAAAAACTATTGGGTTTTTTTTATATTTTCTTTTTGTAAAAGTATTACTACAAATAAAGCATTTACTGACAAAAAAATTAGCGTCCTCACTTTGATACAAGTACGATTAAAAATACAAAATTCAAAATTTTACGCTAAAAACGCATCAAAATAGCATTAATGTACGAAAATAAAAAAAATAAAACATATCCCAAGGATTTTTGGTAATGTAAAGACTGCCCTAGACCTAAAACCTTCGTAAAAGCAAAAAAAAAGTGATACTTAATAATGAGGATTTTTCGGAGTAGTCGGTCAAATAAGCTAAAAAAAGCTTAAAATTTTATAGTAGTAAAAAAATACTTGAATAACTACACAAATTGAGTTTTCGTGGTATTTTCTGTCTTTGTTTATTGATAAAAACAACAAAAGAGACGAAATTTCACTTCATTTTGAAATTAAAAATTTAGAAGTTTTTTTTTTTAGTTTATTTGACCGACTACTCCGAAAAATCCTCATTATTAAGTATCACTTTTTTTTTGCTTTTACGAAGGTTTAAGGTCTAGGGCAGTCTTTACATTACCAAAAATCCTTGGGATATGTTTTATTTTTTTTATTTTCGTACATTAATGCTATTTTGATGCATTTTTAACGTAAAATTTTGAATTTTGTATTTTTTATCCTACTTGTATCAGAGTGAGGACGCTATTTTTTTTGTCAGTAAATGCTTTATTTGTAGTCATACTTTTACAAAAAGAAACTAGTTAAAAAACCTAACAGTTTTTTTTTATTAATAAATTTCATCATTCCAGAATTTCCCAAAAAAAAAATTTCAAAAATTCATAACTCGAAAACTACAAAAAATCGGCTAACATACATGGGGTATATTCTGATAGCTCATGACGTGAGGAATCTAAAAAAAATTTTTTGACGTCAAGGTTTGGACCACCCTGTATGTCGAATAATTTGGTCCCACCATTATAACGTTATAATGGCGGAACCAGGTCCTGAATTCTGTCCAAATTCTTTCGATTCATATTGCACTATTTAGTACTGAATTAGTACTATTTGGTACCTCTTGTAAAAAAATGAGTACCTCTCCCATTTCAAAATTATATTTGAAATAGTGTGGTTCCGCCAGACCATTTGAACCAGACTATTTCCCGCCATTATAATGTTATAATGTCGGGACCAGACTATTCGAAATATAATTTTGAAATGGTACTAATTTTTTTTACAACAGGTACCAAATAGTTCCAATTCAGTACTAAACAATGCAATATAAACCGACAGAATTCAGGACCTGGTCCCACCATTATAACGTTATAATGGCGGGACCAGACGGATTGAATATAACTTCGAAATTGAAGAGGTACATTTTTTTTACAACAGGTACCAAATAGTACTAATTCAGTACTAATAAATAATGCAATATGAATCGATCGAATTCAGGATCTGGTCCCGACATTATAACGGTTACAATTTTTGTGGAACAACTCAAATTATTTTATAAAATATTTTTTAAGTTATTTTTTTTAAGTAGGTAGTAACACTACGATGTACCTATATAAAGTTAAATATTTGATGCCATTTACCACAGAAAAAATACCGAAGCTTACCAAAGCCATAGGTGGAATTTGAACCCGACGTCCTCAGCTTTCGTGGCTGATGCCTAAACAACTGGAGTGGCCGAGTGGTTTAGGCAACAGCCGCAAAACTGAGGACAACTCTCCAAATTCCACCGTTGGTAAACTTCGATATTGTTTATTTATTTAGTACCTATATATCATCTAATATTTAAATTGGTAAATGTAATATTTTTTTTAAGATCTACTTTTTTCTTGTAATTGTAATTCTTCAATTTACAGTTGTAATTGTAATTCTTGAAATAAAGTACTGATTACCATTTAAGATAATATAATAAATGCCTTCATGTTTTACTTATGTGCATTTTTATTTTTATAATGAATGCAATTTAATTTAGTAAAATAAGCTCCCTTAAACCTGATAACTGCTGGTAAGTCACATTAATAATTATACAAATGTAATGCATAATTCCATTCATTTGGCTTTTCATGGAAACTACTTCACCATTGCACTGAAGCGAATTGTGGAGAAGATAGAATCGGGTTTTTTCTTCAATATACGAAAATAAGAGATTGTGCATTACATCTATACACTTATTAATCTCATTAAACAATTGTTCAGGTATATTTAACTTCTTAATAATCTCCAAAAAGAAAAAATGAATAAATTTAGAATATTTACCTCTGTAAATGTCAAATATGTGCGTCGTTGGCACTGCAATCGTTGGTGGACTCTTGTGCGTTTGGCGCACACAGCAGTGGGAAAGTTGAATGTCTACGAAAAGCTGGTGATAGTGAATACTTAGGGCCTATATTCAACAGTATCGTGTTCTAATCAGAAAAATAGTTTTTTTTTTTATGGTAGACTAATGGCTTGCCTTACAACCAGTTGGTCAAACAGGCATACTATCGAACCAAGCCATTTTGTTCTAACGCAGATTTTTTTCTCTTACTATTTCCTAATCAGAATACGATGCTGTACAGTCACCATCTGATATAGCGGAGCGGCCAGGGTGCTCATAAATGTCTGAGCAGGCCGCTATTATCATAGCGTTCGTGTGCATGCTCAGATATTTTTGAGTGCCGTGGTCCTTCAGATATATCTGATGATGACTGTAACAAATTGATTGATCTGTACTGAAAATCCATTTTTAGTACAGATTTTTGCCGCACTAGTGCGAGAAATGGCTCATTTCTTGTCAGGTCAAAACTTCAGAGGGCCATCTGTACCGAAAAACGTCGTATGATACACGTGCGAAAAGGAAATTCCTAGCTCGTGTCGATTTAAAACACTCATTTTATCTTCTTCCTATTAAATCTGTCTTTTGCATTGCATTGAGACGACTCGAAAAGACAAGGATAGTCTTATAAAATCTATCCCTTTCTATCTTTTTTACCATCTAGTACTTTGACAAGTGTAATTTTTCAAAAGAGGTAGTGATAAATTACAAACTCGGCCGCTTTCATTAAAAAAAATCACCAAGGTTCAATGACCCCACTCGGTAAAATGAGGTAGTGTGCGTGAAGCGCGTGTGTGTGCGAAATGGGGAAATTTGACAGAATCTGAAAAAATTCCCACATCTATCCGACCCTTAAGCTCTGAGAAATACCCCAATAAACATTGAACAAATGAAACAAATTATTCCATTTGGAAAGGGTGGTTTATTGGTCTTACTAACAGAACACTACCATGACCTTATATATATGATCGAAGAAAAAACTTAATACCGCGTTGTAGAAATTGACCGCAGGAAGAACAGCGCCATCTAGCGTTGAAGTGATACACTGATTCTCCATGTGCAATTTATACACTAGATAAAAATTGGAGACTTTAAACTAAAAGGATACTTGAATATAATATCTAAGTATTAAGTAAGTTGTACAAACATTTTCTCTACTTTCCTCACGACTTTTAACATTCATCACGAACCCGCACCCGCACATAACCCATTGCCTTATTTATTACATACTCCTACTGTACTGTAGTCTACTAGGACACTAATACTAATCCCATTGGAGAAGCCATTTCAAAAAATATGGTAAACAATGTACATGGATTATAAAAATTCGAGGAACCGTTTTCGGACAAGTGAAAATCGGACAAAGGATTTTCGAAAGTTCAATAGGTTACCGTAGAAAATGTCGGAAAAAATCTAATGTTTTTTTTTGGGAATGTGTGAAAATTTAGTTTTTAGTACAGATGGTGCCTTTTTTAGGCTCTAGTGCGAGAAGTGGGTAATTTTACGTCAGGTCCAAAACTTCGGAGGACCATCTGTACTAAAAAACGTCGTTCGAGACACGTGCAAAAACGAATTTCGTAACTCGTGTCGATTTAAAGTATTTAAAGTATTTTTTTTTCTATTTTTCTGCAGTTTGCTACGCCATTAGGTGTGCACATTTTATTTTTGGAACAAAAAAAAAAATCATGCATTTAAGGATTAAACGTAGAACAACTATTCAAATTTCACCTTGTATAAAATGGCACAGAAAGTAAAGTAAAAAATAAAACTATGAAAACGGATAAACTCGCGTATATTAACTAATTTTAACTTCATTCCGACGTTTCGAACACTTTACAGGGTTCGTGGTCTGCGGATGACATCGGATGCGGATGAACCCTGTAAAGTGTTCGAAACGTCGGAATGAAGTTAAAATTAGTTGATATACGCGAGTTTATCCGTTTTATAGTTTTATTTCATGTGTAATCCTCGCGGTAACCGAAGAAAGTATTAAAGTAAAAAAGTAAAAGAGCCTATTAAGCTTACCCTAAGCGTGTTAAGTTCAGCCTCAGCTTTCTCAAGCAGGCGCCTAGCTTCGTCCCTCTTATTCTGGTGGAAGCTGACGATACCTTGCAGAAGGTGTAACCGCATCATAAGGGCTCGCTCGTTCGCTGCAAACACTCACTGTTAATCGTCTGGTAACTGGGTCATTTAAAATAAATAAATAAAATGTTTATTACCAGAAAAAGTATACAATGATTTCGGTTCACAAAAATAATTTGAACATAGATTAATATTAACATTGACAAAAACAATATCCATCGGGTCCAAACTAGGCACAGCCTGTATCTTGGAAACCGAAGTAAAATATGCAGAAAAAGTGTACCTTTTAATGTCACGAAAATAAGTATGTAAATTAAGATTTCTCAGTTTAGTTCCCATACTAAAGGTATGAAAAATGCTGTAACAAATTTGAGATTTTTTTTATCAGTTTCGTTACATTTAGTATGGGAGTAACTAAACTGAGTAATCTCAATTTACATAATTATTTTCGTGACATTAGGGACATACTTTTTTTCATAACTGAAAAGTACGCACGATGCCGAGTAAAATGATGTATTACAGCCCATGATCGCAAAAAAAATTAAAAGGTACACTTTTTCTGCAAATGACCCAACTATTATAAGAGTGAATCAACTTTTTTCAGGTTGTTATTACCATGGTTACGGTCTCATGAGTAACCCTGGTTTTAAGAAAATTATGGTACTTAAATTATACAAACATGCATCATTCTGGTGGTAATAAGCCCTTTCCAACCCCTTACTGCATACGAAGCCATATATGGCCGCTATAAAATTGAACTCTATTGATTGCCATTAGAGTTCAAATTTCAACAATTTATGTTTTTATTTATCTTGTAAGGGGTTAATGGCCCACCTACAAACATGGACTACATGCATGTCTTCATAATTTAAATTACATAATTTTGCATAAAACCAGGGTTACTCAGGATACCGTAACCATGGTAATAACAGACCGGAAAAAGTAGATTCACCCAGAGTGAAAATCGTTAATTGGTAATAACTTTTTTTTATGTCACTCGTTGCTATGCAGATACGGGCAAAAAGTAATCCAATTAAATGTGTATGCGTACTTTGTAGCAGTACACATACAAATGTAATCTGGGTCGCATTTTATAAAGTTACAATTTACAATTTCGCTGCTTGCCTCTCTAACGTACGAACGTATTGGCGAGAAAGAGAGGCAAACAGCAAAATTGTAAATTGTAACTTTATAAAACGCGACCCAGAAGGAGTAATCGAATTACTTTTTGGCCAATTCTGTTGCTATGGTTACGGTCTTCTGGGTCATCCATAAAATCAAAGTTAATAGACAAACGGGTCTTAATCGCGTAAACTTACGTTTAATTATATCCTGACGTTTCGAGCATGACGTTACACCCGTGGTCGCAGGCAGACTCGGGATATAATTAAACGTAAGTTTACGCGATTAAGACACGTTTGGCGTTAAAATATGAGTGATTCATGAAAGTTTAAATCAATACACAATTTAATAGCATTGACATTTACAAAACTTTAAGAATTTTGGCAGTTACGTGGCCTTTCCAAGTTGGGTTCACCCGCTAATAACGATAGTAGAGCGTGCAGGATACTTTCTTCAGCAAACTATGCAACTGTCGTCCCCTGGGTGTCAGGTCACCCAGGGGACAACAGTAACAACAAAAAAAGTGATTGACCTATATAATACATTAATTCCGCACAAAACGAAGGTTACTTTTACAATATTATTTTTATGATATAATTTAAAAACTACTCAAATTTATTATCTCTGATCAATGTCCTACCGTCAGTCCCTTTAACAGCGACCACCCTTCCATGGTCCTCCCCGTAGCTGCGCTTGAGGGCGCGCTCGGCACGTGCGAGCCGCGCGGCCGCGTCGCCCGCCGCCGCTAAGCTCTGGAGACACAGGTAGCACCACGCTATGTCTAGTTGGAGGACTGCCACGTTGTCCACTGACGCGAGAATTGAAGCGCTGCATTCGCTGTAATAACCGGAAATTAGTATTATAAATATTAGATGTCATATATCAAAGAAAAACGACCAAGATCTCCTATGTCCGAGGTGGGGATCGAACCCACGTACTCGGCTTTCGCGGCTGATGCCTGTACCCCTCGGCCACTCGGTCTTAGCAACCACCGATCAAATTTCTCGGGTATATGCAATCCCTTACAAGGCTTGGCGCCTTTGACCATTCTCTAAGGGCAAGCACTAACTACATGCCTGCACCTCATATTAGCCGCGAAAGTTGAGTACGTGGGTTCGATCCCCACCTCGGACATAGGTGATCTTGGTCGTTTTTCTTTGGTATATGACATCTAATATTTATAATTTATATAGTATTAAGTAGTGTGACTACTAGAGAAAAATTAAAAGTACAAATCAAAATATTTAGTTAATAAATAATTTGATTTGTGTTTTCGCAATATGTTCGGAAATTAGTAGGGTACTAGGAATCTCTCTGCAAGATCGGATGAAAAATGAGACCAGCAGAATTAAAGTCTGGCAGTTGGCGGGGCACATAATTGCGCGTAGAACCAATGGCCATTGGAGCGGAAAGGTTCTCGAGTGGCCACGTACCGGAAGGCGCAGCGTGGATAGGCCCCCACAAGGTGGACTGATGACCTGGTGAAGGTCGCAGGAGTCCGCTGGATGCGGGTAGCACAGGACCGGTCCTTGTGGCAATCTTTGAGGGAAGCCTATGTTCAGCAGTGGACGTCTTTCGGCTGATATGACGATGAAGTCACCTGTTGTATGTAGTAGTGATCTTTTCAAATAGACAATACATGTTTAAAATGCAACAAACAAAACAAATGCATAGATTACAACCACATACAACAGGAACTTTTTTTAACTTTTTTACCTATATTGGGATGAATCAACTTTTTTCTGTCTGTTATTGCAATGGTTATGGTCACCTGAGTCACGCTAGTTTTATGCAAAATTATGCTACTTAAACTTTTCTAGTGTTAATAAGCCATAGGCCACCTACAAACATAGACTGCAAGTTTGCATAATTTAAGTAGCATAATTTTGCATAAAAACAGCGTGATTCAGGTGACCGTAACCAAGGCAATAAAAACAAAAAAAGTTGATTTACCCACATATAGTCGTCAATTTCTAAGAACAAATCTGTGACAGTTTAGAAATGAACCTTACATAATGCACATGAGATGAATTCCAGGTATTCCGTTACAATTTTATGTTCAAAAGAATTTCACCTATCCTGTATTTTTATTTTCTAAATTTTCAGTGTATATCCTAAGGCAATAACCAGGGGCCGGAACCAGTTTTAAAAAAAAACATCGAGATAGCACATTATTTTAAAAAGTTTTATACTCTTTATGTAGTACACAATGTTTTATGTTATTTACGACATCGAATTTTTAAATTACTCCATTAACTTAGAATTTATTTACCGAAGAACGAAAAAGAACGAAAAAATAACCGTTTTTTTTTATGGAGAAAATACCAGTATCCGGTCCCTGGTAACACTAATAATTAATAACTTAATAAGGAATAAACTAAGGTGCAGGGAGGTTATTTCGAAAGTCAAATAAAATAACCATTTCGAATATTTCTATAATTATTCCCCTTTCGAAATTATCCGAGCATTTCTGACATTCGTAATCACCCGACTGTACCTTACATCAATTGTCCTTCTATTTGGAGGCCGCTCGGCCTCGCTCATGTAACGCGAGGCCGACTATCAGCGCTCGTCTCTCTGTCTCGGTAGCTCCACCATTTTACCAATTAGTCTTCCAACCAAAAATTTCCCAAATAAAAAATGACATACCTCAATTGTCGGTCAGCTTCTAGAAGCAAGACCAGTGCGAGTGGATAGTCCTTCTGTTTGGAGGCCGCTCGGCCTCGCTCGTGTAACGCGAGGCCGACCATCAGCGCTCGTCTCTCTGCCTCGGTAGCTCCACCATTTTACCAATTAGTCTTCCAACCAAAAATTTCCCAAATAAAAAATGACATACCTCAATTGTCGGTCAGCTTCTAGAAGCAAGACCAGTGCGAGTGGGTAGTCTTTCTGTTTGGAGGCCGCTCGGCCTCGCTCGTGTAACGCGAGGCCGACCATCAGCGCTCGTCTCTCTACCTCGGTAGCTCCACCATTTTACCAATTAGTCTTCCAACCAAACATTTCCCAAATAAAAAATGACTTACCTCAATTGTCGGTCAGCTTCTAGAAGCAAGACCAGTGCGAGTGGGTAATCTTTCTGTTTCGACGCCGCTCGGCCTCGCTCGTGTAACGCGAGGCCGACCATCAGCACTCGTCTGTCTGCCTCGGTAGCTCCACCATTTTACCAATTAGTCTTCCAACCAAAAATTTCCCGAATAAAAAATGACTTACCTCAATTGTCGGTCAGCTTCTAGAAGCAAGACCAGTGCGAGTGGGTAGTCCTTCTGTTTGGAGGCCGCTCGGCCTCGCTCGTGTAACGCGAGGCCAACCATCAGCGCTCGTCTCTCGGCCTTCGGCAGCTCCACCGTTTTGCCGGATTGGTCCTCCAACTGAAATAGTACATTACTGCAGACGCCGGGAAGCAAACATTGACGAGCATAGCGAGGCCGTATACAGATTACAAAGCCTGCTAAGTTTGGTTTACAGGCGAAGCAAGAATAAGTGTTTTCCTCAAACTTACAATGAAATAAAAAAACTAACACAGTACAGAAACAAATAAGTGTAATGAAACGAATCTACATTTAAAAAAGACGACTTGCACGTCAATATTTTTCAACTTTTTGAGGTAATCTATGATCACGTGCACACTTGTTTTAATAAATTATAAATAAATATCTTGGGATATCTTACACAAATCGACCTAGTCCCGGTAAGCTCAATTAAGGCTTGTGATGTGGGTACCAGGTGACGATATATCTAATAGATAGATACATAGATTTGTCAGCCTCCATAGCCTAGTTGGTAGTGACCCTGCCTACATAGCTAGAGGTTCCGGGTTCGAATCCCGGCGAGGGCATTATTTGTGTGTTTATTTATCACAAATATTTGTTCCTTGGTCATGGCTGTCTATGTATTTAAGTAGCTATGTGTATCTATCCATTATATATATCGTCGCTTGGTATCCACATCACAAGCCTTAATTGAGCTTACCGTGGGACTAGGTCGATTTGTGTATGATGTCCAAAGATATTTATTTATTATAGATACTTAAATAGATACACAGCCACGACCAAGGAACAATTATTTGTGATAAATAAATACACAAATAATACCCTCGCCGGGATTCGAACCTGGAACCTCGAGTTTCGTAGGCAGGGTCACTACACTACCAACTAAGCTACAGAGGCTGGCTTTAATGTCGGATTACTGGGTGTAGGTAGTGGTAGTGACCATCGAAGTTGCGAATTATCGAGATTTGTGTATTGTAGGTGAATAAACTTTTTTCTGTCTGTTTTATAATGGTAATCCATGGTTACGGTCGCCTGAGTCACGCTAGTTTTATGCAAAATTATATGTCGAATTTACCCCAAAGCACCTTAGACTAATTTTGCATAAAAAAAGCGTGATTCAGGTGACCGTAACCATGGCAATAACAGACAAAAAAAGTTGATTCACCCATGTAAGCCGCGTTGTCATGGCAAAAATTTGTCACCACCCCAACTCTTCCCGTGGGTGTCGTAAGAGTCCACTATGGGATTGAAGTGTCACTGACCATTAATTCATTGAAGATTGATGATGGGCAGCAGCATCAATCAGCATATTACTGCGATCTCCAACCCGCTTGCCCAGCGTGGCGATTGCCTTCTAATTCGTTCATACACATAGGCAATAACCTCCTGCCGCCCAGACAGTAATATTTGCCAATGAAATTTGGATTGACGTTGTAGGAAATAGAGTAAAATTTCTTTTGTTTCAGGAGACCTTTTTATAGGTCTCTGGGCGGCTAGAGGATAAGAGTGGCCTATGTCCAGCAGTGGACTAAATTAATCTGTTGTGTGCTAAACATTACCTTAATGTACTCTTCATCTTCGAAATCATCTGCATACTCAGATAGTAGCATAGCATCATCGCGCGTCGATTTCATCTCCAAATACATTTTGTCTTCCTTTTTAGCTTCCTCAGGGTTCACTACAAAGAAAAGTAATCTGCACTACATAGTACAAAATTAAAAATTTAAAAAACCGACTTCAACCGGTTTCTCCAAGATTCCCGATTTGTTTCCCTCATTGGTTTCCTCAAATCCTACTTTCTGAATGCAAATTCTTGTAAATGAATGAAAATTACCAAAAGCGCCATACATGTACCTATAACATTTGAAGAGATCCCTCGATTTCTCCAGGATCCCATCATCAGACCCCAACTTGGTGCCAATGGGACCATCTCGGGGTAATACACGTTCGATCACAAAAAGAAATTTTAGAATCGGTTCACTATTCTCGGAGATATCAGGTAACATACATACAACAAAAAAAAAAAAAAAAAATTCAGTCGAATTGAGAACCTCCTCCTTTTTTGGAAGTCGGTTAAAAATAAAGTCACTTTTTCTGTCCCTATGTCACTTTGTACGCTTAAATATTTCAAACTTACGCAACGGATTTTGATTAGATTTTTTAATAGGTAAAGTAATCCAAGAGGAAGGTTTATATGTAGGTATAGTACCCGTGCGAAGCCGGGGCGGGTCGCTAGTATCTTCTAAATTAAAATGTTAAATATTGTAGACCAGTAAAGGCAGTGAGAATACATTTGTCACCACCCTAACTCTTTCCGTGCGTATTGTAAGAGTCGACTATGAAATAATTGTTTTCATGCGATCGATGATTAATCATATGCCGGAAATGTTCATTTCTTGTCAGGTCGAAGCCTTGGAGCGCCATCTGTACTGAAAAACCTCGTACAATACACGTACGAAAACGGAAATTCGTAACTCGTGTCGATTTAAAACACACCCTTCGGTCGAATTTAAATATATCGCCACTCGCTTCCAACTTCATTTTTATTTTAGTTGTATCGTAATGTAGGTTAGGTACTATTGTTTTTTGTATAAGGGTGAATAAACTTTCTTATGTTAACAAACATGCATTATTCTGGTATTAATAAGCCCTTTCCTTAATGGGCCACCTACAAACATGGACTACATACATGTTTTCATAATTTAAGAAACAGAAGTAGGTATTCCATGAAAACATCTACTTTTTGTCGCTAACGTGTCCCTATGGTAGCTAAAGTAATAAAATGTGTTAGCCGCTAGGATATACTGTTACTCTTAAAGCCTAGATATGGTATTATTATACCGTAACTAAGCTTACAAATTTTTCTCAAAAGTATTGAAAAGACAGTGTCGCTTACAACACGTTTCCATGGAATGCCCCAACATAATTTTGCATAAAACCAGCATTACTCAGGTGACCATAACCATGGTACAGCTTGGCAAAAAAGAGTAGAAATTAAAAAGTAGCAACATTGTAGTGTCGTCCCTTTGAAATCAATATATGTTGCCACTTTTTAATTTCTACTCTTTTTTGCCAGGGTGTAATAACAGACAGACAAAAGTTGATTCACCCATAACAATAAAGTGGACATACTCACCAGCCATTATCAGGGCCATAATCTGGGCTCCATTCTTAACACCTTGCTCCTCCAGATTTGGCCCAGGTTGTATCACTTTACCATTGAATATCAATTTCACACTGGAAAATAAAAATATTCCCACGAAATTTAGAAATGTTTTGTTAAATCATGTCATTTAATTTAAGTACACATGAGAAAAATATCAGGCAGATAACTTACCGATTCTCACTAACATTCAATTCTTTAGCCACCAATTCAATCAGCCCCTTGCCTACCGAATCCAAAGTCTGTTGGATTTTTACCACTTGTGGTTTCTCTCCTGGCACGGTAGCTTTCACTCTGAATGTGGCCAGCCCCGTCTCCTTGAACTCGGAGTTAGCCTTGGAGCGGTCAATGGAGTGCAGCTGCAGCTCATGCAGGGCACTTAAGACAGTGTTGTCGGGGAGGCTTAGTTCCGTTGCAAACTTTTTTGATAGGTCCTGTAATGTTTAGATAAAAATTATATGTATAAAGCTACATGTTTGAGGCGTTTGGGGTAGTCACAGAATTAGATTTGGATAGAAGAAACAAGTCCATTCATTTGTATGGCGGCTGAGCGTGTCAGATTTTGTACTGAAGTTGTTACTTGCCTATGATTTTATATATGTATCAGGCACTTGAGTAGACATATTTTTTTGTGTTGTTGCAATTAATATTACTTAAGGAGGCATTATTAATGTTTTTGTTCAATTCAACTTACAAAATTTGATGCCCGAAAGCTGCAAGCTGCGATTAAGGCCGGACAACTCAGTCGATTTTACTGAGTTCATTTGACACGCTAAGTAGATATGTTTGCTCGATCTATGGTATATATGACATCTGTGGGGGTAGTATTGCTGGGGCCATAGGCACCTAATCCGCGACTTGTGTTTGAAGATATAGCCTCACGTTTAATTGATGCCAGCAGTGTCCAGAGGGCTGGTCAATACTTTCAAGGCGTTAATCAGAATGGAATATACGACCGGTGTTGTCTTTTACATTTGTTGAATAACATTGGCAAAATTTGGTTACTGAGTTTAAAATCAGAGAATAATCCATAAGGTTCATTGTTCGAAAAACGAACGCCTCATAATTATCCATACAAAATGCTAGACTCATAGTTATCTATCTATTTACATATATCAATTATAAGTCCCTATACATATTAGAAAGATGAACAAACATAAGAAAACAGTATTCATTATGAAGCATATTGCTGTCACATTGCACCAACTGGAATTTACAAGAATTACGTCGCAACTTAGTATATAGGTCATTAATGAGAAGGGATCAAATAAATGTAGTTTAAGAACAACTACACAACTTGCGTAAACATAGGTAAATAAAGGACTAACCTTTAAACTTTCCGAAATAGATTGGTCGGGCAAGATAAATGGTGACTCCCATAATTTTATTCTTTCTTCGTTCAATTTAGCTCTCAATTTTATCAGCAGGTCTTCGTGTTGCAGATTAGTCTCCATCTTGTGAAATCAAGAAATGAAATGAAATATTTTCATATGGGGATAAGGACGTGAGTTGCTAAATTTGAATCTGTGTTTATATTTATATTCTTTGTTTCTTCGAAAAAGTTACAAGGAAAACCACAAAACAATAAATTTCTTTGACACTGACAGGTCATAGACGTTCTTCCATGTTTTTTAAATCTGAGCAAGCAAGTAGAATAATTAGAATGGTAACCACCATAGGTACTTGCCGGTATGAATGTCTTCATCATAGCAATCACATAAAATGTATTGATATACATTACATTTCAAACTATACCTGCTTACTGATATCTGCAAATCCAATTATTAAAGACATTCCTGACAGTTAAGCATCTCAAAAACGCCTTACTGTCAGCTGACACTTTGTTTTGTTGCAATGTTTGTTTTGATTTTCAGACAGCTCAGCTGTGATGCCTGTGCCTGTGATGTTAGTATTTTATTCATTCCGTAAGATGGCGGTACTTACTAATCGTTTCTCACCTCCATACTACGATAAAACATGGAAGCCACATGCCATACTAAATTGCCTTTCAGAAACGGTCTTGAATTTTAGTTGACAATGAATTTGAATGTCAACCTATAAAAATTTAAACCGCCATTTTAAATAGTTGTGATTGGTCCATCAAAGTTTTGATTGGCGATATTCAATAAACATTTTGTCAAAGATGTAGCGCCTAAATATGCGCGGTGTCACGAAAAGCGCTATGTCCTACCATCTAATATCCTAAACCTAATGTCATTTGGAGCCTCGTCTGCCAACAAATCATACTCTGGTTTGGCGGAAGTTGTGATCTTAGTTCTAAGATTTGTGTCTGAATAAACATTTATTTCATTTCATTTTCATCTTGGCACAATTGAACAATTGGTTTTGGGGGCATTTTTGAGCTGGCGTTGAACGTGCATGTTATAATATACCTAATGGTCGCAGCCTCCTCGTAAATTCTCGTAAATTAATAAAACTTTGTATACTATTTTAGTACGAACACTAGATCAATTTTGTTCTAACGTTAGGAATGACTATTTTCAGGTCAGTCTAATTATCTTAGGAACCTTTAGGCCATGGGGATTTAGGAATACCTAAGTATTCTACTTATTCCTATTCTATCCGTTCGTTTGTTATTTTCCGCTAGGCCAATGAAATTGGTAAAAAGCTGAAGTACAACATAACGACATGTGTATTGATTTAATAGTAAGTAGGTAATTTTAGATAAAATGTACGAAATAAAATTGTATCCACTTGTTATAATATGTCCTATACTAACCCTTGTTAGTATTTTAGAATTATAACTAACGTGAGACTAAAAACATATTAAAATATTATCGAACCAAGTTACTCACTCGAGCAATCATCGACTTGTTGTTAATTTTAAGGATTTAATTGCCAAACCCATTCTGGGTCCATGAGGTACCTACTTACTATTTCGCATGTAAAAACCATCTTGTAATTTACCATGGTGCAATAAAGAAAGAATAAAGAATAAAGATGTGAGTAACCCGGTTCGATAATATTTTAATATCCTCGTTAGTATATTGGCCCTTATTCGATTTACACCCCGTAGATACCTAAACAAGTTATATTCACCGTCTCTTGTTGTGGACATTGCGCACCTTCATTATTAAACCAAAATAACTCAAAATTTGAGGATCTTGAGATTTTAAAGTACTTAGTATAAAGTAACACAGAGAGGAGTGTGGAATTATTTCAACAATCGCCGAATAAACCCACCGGGAAACGAAATAAGACTTTTACACAGTAAGTAGGTACCTACTCGTTAAAAGTAAAATTTTAAACGCGATTTCCCAAAATATCTAGCGGGCCAGCAAGGCGGTGGCAACTAACAGGTTACTGATTGTCTCCTGTTCGTTGCCGCCGCGATTTGGGCTCTACTTTTCACTTTCGATCCAAATGGAGTGAATCCAGGTGGAGTGGAGCCACTTTGTTGTGCCAACATAAAAAAAAAAAAAAAAATGTAATTTTGAGTTATTTTTAGTTTATTAATGAAAGGTGCGATTGATATCTTAGGCACAAGATATTAAGTAAGTCATAAGTAAGTAAATTAGACATTTAAAAATAAACTGTTAGTTTTAAGGAATTTTTGCTATACCCTACCAGGGTCCATGTATTGTATAGATATAATATGTATACTAAACATTGGATGCAAAATAAAGATCTCTATCTCTATCTCTACAACTCGTGATAAAAATCAGTTTTTTAAATACTTACTAACGATCACTGAGTTTAGCCGCGGGCGGGATGGACGGACAGACAAGACTAAACATAAACATGTTTAAGTACCTAACCTATTTACGAAAACCGTAAAACCATACAACTATAGTCCACTACTACAACTATGGTCGACATCCACAAGTTCAACTCGTAATTAAGCATTAATGGAAATATTTTATTTTGGTTTCATCTACTTAAGTTTTTTAAATTATTAATGAGGAGACTGTGTAATAACTGCGTCAATAATATAATAAATTACATTAAATCGAAGATATTTGACTTAGTTTTGGACCACAGTTGGGAGCTTTTGGACTATAGTTGGGTAGTTTTACGGAACCTAAAAATAGCGTCAGGGAAATATTACTGTCCAAAGATGAAACATGAATCGGGTAACATATCGAATTGTGTTATTATGCCTAAGGAATCCGAGCGAGGGTCAGCCATTGTAACACTATATCAGCCATTTGTTTACTGTTTGTTGTTTAACGGCTTTGAAAATAGCCTAAGAGGGAAATCATTTGTTTTCTAATCCAGGGATGTAACGGATGTGTTTTAACGGAAGCGGAATCAGAAGCAGAAGTTTTAAATTTAGTCGGAAGCAGAAGCAGAAGCGGAACCGAAAACGGAACCGGAACCAGAAGCGGAGCGCGAGTGAGAGCTAAGTAGACAAGATGTTAAGGGTAGGTAGAGATGGCAAGCGGAGAAATTAGCGAATTACAGGTTTAATTATACCTGTATAGTTAAACCTGTAGGTTTTGGTTGTACGTCGCTCATGTCCCACCGTTGCTATAGGCTCCGACATCCGCTTTGACTTCTGTTTTAAGAATAACAGAAACAGAACAGAAGCGGATGTGTAAAACAAAACGGAAGTTCTGCAGAAACAGAAGCGGAAGCAGAACTCCGTTACATCCCTATTCTAGACCAGGGATGTAACGGATGTGTTTTAACGGAAGCGGAAGCAGAAGCAGAAGTTTTGAATTTTGTTTAACGGAAGTTGAAGCGGAAGCGGAACCGAAAACGGAACCAGAACTAGACGCGGAGCTCGAGTGAGAGCTAAGTAGACGAGATGTTAAGGGTAGGTAGAGATGGTAAGCGGAGAAATTAGCGAATGGTTTAATTACAGGTTTAATTATACCTGTATAGTTAAACCTGTAGGTTTTGGTTGTACGTCGCTCATGTCCTACCATTGCTATAGGCTCGAACATCCGCTATGCTATGACTACTGTTTTAAAAAAAAAGAACCAGAACCGAAGCGGATGTGTAAAACAAAACGGAAGTTCTGCAGAAACAGAAGCGGAAGCAGAACTCCGTTATATACATCCCTATTCCAGACCCAACGGTCGCTCATGTGAACCATGTGGTTGGGCGGATGTTATTGGTTTTCATTATGTGGGCACATCATGATTTATTAGATCATCTAGAACCTTTCTCTACCATTTTATGATCGGGTGACCGGTTAGATTTTTTGACGCGTTACGCAATGATATACATTTATCTACACTCGAGGGCGTTTTTTCGGGTTAGGAGTAATTTTTCATAGAAAATATCCTCCTAAGATGCGTACTTAGTTATATTAAGTTCGCATTTGAATTTACCTACATTTTTCAGACTTTGTTGTAATCTATATGGACGGATTTTTAATTTGTAGTAGTTTTTTACAATTTTCCAAATTTGGAAGTTTTTTTATTTTTTTCTACTCAGAATCGCGAGCTATTTTGATCCTCATTAGCATAGCAAAAAGTGTCCCGATAATTCCATACATTTTTTTATCTTCCACTAGTTACGGTCGAAGAAAGTGTATGAAAAATAGTAGATACCTAAATAAATAGATTTTTTTTGGGACACTTTTTTGTTTCTATCAGGATCGAAAGAGGTCGTGATTCTGAGTAGAAAAAATGAAAAAAAGGGTTTGGGTATTTTTGTATGGACTAGTGGCGTAATTTTTTTTTTCAGCGGCCATCGTTTATGTTACTATTATTTTGTAGTGCTACCTTAGACTAGCTTATTTACAAAATAAATTTTGCCGTAAGTAATATCGGAGCCAAGATATGGCCCTTCAAGGAATGTTATTGGACCAGTGAATATACCTAACAAAGACAAGTTTAGGAGGCAGCTTAGATGACTACAGGCTTATTTAAATCGATAATACTACTAACAAAGATACAAGGATATTGCCCTTAAAGTATAATAGTTAGTTTAACCGACTTAAAAAAAGATGATCTTGGTATATGAAAATGCAACTGTATTTTCTTATGCGATTTCTATGCTGTCTGTTTAGTGAACATTAGAAATGTTGCAAAATGGTTTCAATAGACGGTTCACCCTCTGACTACACCATAAGGAAACACAGGTGTGATGCACACATGCAAAAAGTTTTGACATATTTCCAAGTAGGAAATGTACCTAATTAGATTAGTTTTTAGATTGGAATTGTTACTAATGCTTTCTTATGTATACAACACAACATATGTGACATTATTTGGGATAAGGGGCCTTATTGTCGATGGCTCTTACGTCCGGTGACGTCGTATTTGTATACAAACATGGCTCATAACGCCGTAAGCGCCAATGACAATAACGTTCCTTTTCCCAGATAACGTCATTTGTAATTTTTTTAGTATTACGTTGAATTACTTTTTTACACATTTTCTGGCTCGTCGTAAACTTCATTCTCAATATTATATCTTAGCGAATCACTCTCTCTAAAAACTGTGCCGGGGGATCAAGATGTTCTTGATACCTACCCCATCCCAAGAACCGTACATATAATTGACATTACATGTGAGCAACAGCCTAAGGTCCTCTTCCCAACAACACATGAACAATAATGTCCTAATATTGCCTCTGGGCCTTGTAAACCACCATCTACAGCAACATAAACAAAATACTGTCTTCTGTTGGAGTGCTGCGATTGTATTCTGCCTCTTAAAAGCCACGGATCGATGCAATTGGGATTTTGGTCGCAGAAATCTTGCAAATGTTATTAGGTACCTACCCGAAAACATACGATTCGCTTGTCTACATTTATTTATATAGGTACCTGAAAAACACACATAAACTGTAAAAATATGAATACCTACTTATATTTGTTGTTTAAAATGCGACATAAAACCTTTGACTTAATTACGCTCAATAAATAGAACGTTCATCGACATCCATCCGGTTTATGTGCGTTCACTGCATCCATCATAATATCGCCGTGTTAAAGAAAAAAGGAACTATCTCTAAATAATCATTGACCGAAAAAGAACCTTATGTCCAAGGTTACCTTATGAGTTAAGGTTAGGTTTTACGTGGCATACACAATAGTAGTTTTAACTCATTCCGATGCAAATGTGAGTCTTTACTATAAAACTTTAAAGTATGATATCTCGGCTCCGATATAATTTAGCTATATGCACTCTATAATAAAATAAGTTTATTTTAAATTGCTCTTTTCAAATTTACCATTTTCATGAGTGGCCGCCAAAATTTAAAAACTACGCCAACTTTACCCAAACCCCTTTGTAAAATTTCAAAAAACTACGACGAAATAAAAATCTGCCCATGTTGTATAGGTACAAATACTTACTACTACATTTTACTACTTAGGTACCTAACCTACCTAGGTAAAATATATACGTTTTAAGACTGATTTTTCAATCCCCAGTTAACAGTACCTGTCAAATAAATGTTAGCCCTGTCCTTTTTTGACTAATGATTTTAGAAAAGGATGGTGATAATTTTAACTAACGGATAGGTTTATTTGTGGATTGAAAAATCAGCCCTTAAGCTAACATGGCTACTCGTTTTTACATTATTACTAAATTCGCCGTTTTAAATAATTGATCATGATCATATATGATATACATACAGAGTATACATAGGTACATAGTAGATAATTATGATCGTTAGTATACTAACGATACTACTACAGTGTATTCATCCTTCCTTGTCTTATCATGTAAACAAACCACAGACCAAGTAAAACAAACAAAACGTCAACGATGATCAAAAGACAATCACTAGTGATTAGAAATGTCGATATAATGAAATGTCAGTGATAATTTCACTGCTTAGGTACGTAAATAGAGGATTATCGATTTTACATCGTCTGTCAGGAAGAGAATTAATCCGTATAAGATTATATCAAAAACTATGGTTAAATTTCGAGGATTTTTCTCTGTCGCTCCAATGAAGGCGCCACTAGTCATGAGAAAAATCACATGAAGTGCACTCGTAACGAACAACGTGAAGCGAAGTAGCGAAACGAATGACGTTTGACGTGAAGATTTTATTCAATATTCAATAGACAACTAAGCACTGCCAGTCTTTGAATAAAATAAATATCGAAATCAATTACAAAAACCGGCCAAGAGCATGTCGGGCCATGCTCAGTGTAGGGTTTCGTAGTTATTCAAAAACGGCTGCAGGCTGGGCCGATTATGTTCGAAATAGTTTTATGCCAGCCCACTATTCATAATTTTTTTGGACCTTTGGATCAAAAGTTAGAGGGGGGGACAATTTTTTTTTTCATCTCGAGTGATTATCTCCGAAAATATTGACTTTAGAAAAAAACTTTCTAAAAAGCCCCTTTTTCTTTTTAAGAGACCTATTCAATGATACCCCACACTATACGATTACAGCAAATAAAAAAATCACCCCACATCACCAATTGGGGGGGAGGTACCCGAAAATTTTTTTTTTACTTTTTATTGTATCACTTTGTTGGCATGATCAATATGTATACCTGTACCAAATTTCAGATTTATAGTATTAACGGCCACTGAGCTAAGTATGCTGCGGAAAGACGGACATAGCGAAACTATAAGTATGGGTTCCGTTGTTGCCATTTTTGCTACGAAACCCTAATAAATTTTGGTAAATTACTGCAATTTATTTTAATTGCATTTTCCTCGAGTTGTACTTTAAGTATTAATATCGATATATTGACATGCCAACATTATGGTACATAGACAATCTAGACATCGCAATGTCACATCAATGTCAGATGTTTTTAAAGTTATCCGACCGCAACAGCATTTATTGACGAAAATCTTTACAGAAATGATATTTTTCAGTGCTTTTTTGAGTGATTATAATACTTTGCGAGTTTAATTAAGTATGCAACAACATTTGACGTGATGATTAATGTGTAATTGCAGAGAAAAGTGTGATAATGTTTTCAAAAAGTGTTTGTTTACATGATAAGACAATTAAGGATGAATGCAATAATATCTACTATGTATGTATTATTTCATATTTTTTAGTGCAAGTTTTTATTGTCTGTTTTGAAAGAAGTCAATATTAAAAGATACACGTATTTTTTGCTTTTCAATTAAATTGCAAATTTAGTGAGAAAATCCTCTTTTATTACTACTTCGAGCAGAAAGAGCGTAAGTTACAAACGTCAAGAATCAGCTAAATGACGTCACAAGTGATGTTTCAAACACATAAGAAAACGACGAAAATCGGTGACAAATGTCAAGTGTCACTGCCAAACACAAGAGACATTCCAACCGCAAGATTTTTTGGTTATAGTGGCATCTTTGATGTGGCATGTCAGCTATGTGACGTAACTTCCCCTTTAAACTATTATTGCGATTTTTTAACCGACTTCAAAAAAAGGAGGAGGTTCTCAATTCGACTGAATTTTTTTTTTTTTTGTGACCTGATATCTCCGAGAATAGTGAACCAATTCTATCTTTTTGTGATCGAACGTGTATTACCCCGAGATGGTCCCATTGGCACCAAGTTGGGGTCTGATGATGGGATCTTGGAGAAATCGAGGGATCTCTTCAAATGTTATAGGTACATGTATGGCGCTTTTGGTAATTTTCATTCATTTACAAGAATTTGCATTCAGAAAGTAGGATTTGAGGAAACCAATGATGGAAACAAATCGGGGATCTTTGAAAAATCGGTTGAAGTCGGTTTTTTAAATTTTTAATTTGGTGATTATTACTATTACATAAATATTGCGATAAAAAAATATATTTTTGTGATCTACATGCGTATATCTCGAAATAGTTTTCGATTTAGAGACATCAGAAACAACTAGTAATGAGGGTTTTCTCGAAAACGTATGCCACTAGTTGGCGCCACTTAGCCGTAAGGTCCCATTTTATATATAATTTTATTAACTCATACAAAACATTTAAACACGAAACTATAGGCGCTCTGAGAATGTAGACAAGTTTCTGGACCTGACACCTCAGTGCTGCCGCCCTGGTGAACGTCATTTCAGAAAACCCTCATTAGGTAAGTTTATCGTTAATTACTATTTTCTTCGTAATTAGCTAAGTTGAGATTGACTTCAGTATTTCGCTAAAGCGAAGAAACCACGACAAGGATACCAAATGTACTTTTTGTTGGGCTACTAGAAGAGAAGTGTGTCTGTAGATTATTGTCCGTAATTTACGATGAAACACGAAAAACAAGATTGTACTCTAGGGAAGTAGACAAAAACTCGAAAGCTGTATTCGTGGAGTCAGCAATTTTTCGTCATATACAGGGTGATTCTTGGGTCATGAGCAGGAGTGAACAGGGTACTAGGGATGGTCATGCTGAGCAACTTTCACTACTGTGATAACCAAAAAATCACCAAAAAAATCTCTTAACTATGAGTTAATTGATCCTTAATTTGATGGTTAAGTATCGATTAACTCATAATTAAGAGATTTTTTATGCAATTTCTCGATTGTCTCCAAAGTGAAATTTGCTCAGTGTGACTGTCCTTAGTACCCTGTTCACTCCTGCTCTTGACTCAAGCATCATCCTGTAAGTATATATATTAGGTAGTTATCTATAAAATATACACTGTGTTTTGATGATTTCCGATAAATTAAAGGGAAGCTTATTTAGTTCAAAAATAATAAACTTCTCTAAGAAACTAGTGTCTTAACTCTTACTGTTATTGAGTTATTTAAAAAAAGTTTAATGACTGAACAAAAGTGTGTTGCAACCTTTATTACATCCTAATGTTACTTATTTTGACGTATGCCGTCAGTCACCTGAGATCTTTTTCTTAAGGTTCTCTCACACTTGCCATTACAATTATTATGTATGAAAACGAAAAAAAAAAATTTTTACGAAATTAACAAAAGCCGATATAAGGTACCAGGCAACTTCTATTAATGTCCCAAGTAACCTGTCCAATTTAACGGAAACCAAAAAAAAACAACCTATAAAATATCTTTTGGGACAGCTTACTCAAATCGACTTAGTCCTACGGTAAGCTCAATTAAGGCTTGTGTGGGTACCAGGCGACGACATATACAATAGATAGATGCATAAATAAAGACACTTAAATACATAGACAGCCACGACCAAGCAACAAATATTTGTGATAAATAAATACGCAAAAAAAGCCCTCACCGGGATTCGAACCCGGAACCTACGGCTTCGTAGGCAGGATCACTACCAACTAGGCTACGGAGGCTGACAAATAATCAATTAAACGTCGTGATACGAAACCCTTAACCAATCTCACAACCAATTATAATTGCTGGGTAATATTCGATATTCGAGTAGGTACGAAATGTTACCAAAAGTTGCAAACAAATAATTTAATAACGACGAACAAAGTTTAAAGATCGATTACAACGGACCCGATGTCGACTCGGACGATAGATCAACTGGCAGATGCCGAACCGTCATCATGGCCTCGACCGAGCCAAATGGCACGCCCTTGACCACAGATACGTAATATACAGAACCACCATTAAAATATGGCTGATGTATTTGAGGCTACGAACAAATAAAACATGGAAGCCGCACGCCAAACTCAATTGCCTCTCAAAAACGGTCCTGAATTTTAGTTGACAAGTGTCACCCCCTCTTCAATGCATCACGGTAATGAATTTCAATGTCAACCTATAAAAACTTAAACCACCGTTTAAAAATAGTTGTGATTGGTCCATCAAAGTTTTGATTGGTTATAATCTATAAGCATTGCTCAAAGATGTTGCGCCGAAATATGCGCGGCGTTAAGAAAAACGCAATGCCCTGCCCATCTTGGCACAATTTAACAATTGTTTTTGGGGGAATTTTTGAGCTGGCGTTAGACGTCCATGTTTTATATGGTCTCAGATTTGAGGCTTGAGACATCGTAGAGAATAGTACATTGTGTATTTAGAGCGGTAAGTAAGAATTTGCGAACGAGTGTGAAAGTAAAGCCCAAGCCGAAGGCGCGGGCTTTACTTCACACGAGTTCATAATTCTTGTACCGCCCGTGGTACACACAATGTTTTTCATCACACCTGTGATGCAAAAAAGTAAATAAAACAATATATTTTCACAAAACTACTCTAAAATGGTCTAAATCAGGGATGACTTAATTTCATCATTTTTATAAAAGAAATCTCGGCGCGGCGCGCGGCGTGCGCCGGACCGCGCTAGTGCGACGTAATGTTGTATGAAAATCCTTAACGGCCTACTAGGACGTGATGACGCACCAACGGCGCGCATCACCGCAGCGTATTGGCGCACTTATCGAACAGGTGTGATGAAAATTAGGGTTTTTGATACTTTTCCCGCCACTATGCGCGATGAGATGGCAGCGCTGTGGCGAAAGGTCAAATTACTGTCAAAATAAATACGTGAATATAGTTAACTTTTTTTTAATTCGTAAAACCATTACTTTAGGAATATTATTTTATAAAAGAATTTAAAAAAAACAGTTCCAATTCAATTCCTATGAAATTTACAAAGTTCTAGTCATTTTCATTCGTTCAAGTGACTTTGCGACCCTGTTTTAGGCTCAACTCATCAATGTTAATGTTAGCGTTCGGCGATGTTAGCGCCGGCTGGTGGCCGAATAAATATATGAAATACCCTCATTAATATTCAGCGGAAACTAGACTTTATTACAAACGGAATTAATACTAACAATATTACAGTACATAGAAAGTCGCATCATACGTTTGATATTGTCCATGAAGGAATGATTAAGGTCTTCGCACATTATAACGACTCAACGGCGACTCCACTCTATGCCAAATATTGAAATTTAAATCCTATGTCATACGTACTAGGATTACTTTCAAAAAAAGATATCAAAGTAGTGTACAACGAGTGGTCTACGCATCGTACACTAAAGGTCAACCCCGACTCGTCGGTCACACATTGACCACACGTTGTCCATGTGGCTACCATGCGGTTGCGACCACAGAACAAAAATAACGTAGAAGCGGCTTATACCCCGATTCTCGAGAGAACCGATGTCGCCACACTCACACTGGCGCAAACATGCACACAGAAGTATCTGAAAAACTTATTGGTTTATAAAATCTTATACAAAAATAAACTTTATTTCGAATGCGACAAAAGCAAAATTATACAACTCGTTTTATTACTTACGACGTTTCGCTTGCTACTACTAACTTGCAAAGAGAGTGTTGCCATCTAGCGTCGAGTAGCATAACTCTGTTTATAACTAAAACTCAATAGTTCAGCAACTCCCCAATAGATGGCGAATCCTTGTTCTCTCTCCCACATAAGTGGCATTTCCCAAGAGTAAAAGAGATAGGCTGCTTTTTGTACGTTATGGCTAACGAGCGTCATAGTGCTGTGCAAGAGTCGGTATTATATCGATAAAATATATATAATTATATATATATATATGAAGTAATAGTACATTGGGTGTCTAGGGAGGTAATTACGGTATTACTAACTAGAGTGTTATATTTTAATGACTCGAGTTAGTATTTCGCTTACCGACCGTGATGCATACAATGTTTTTCATCACAAGCAAAAAAAAAATGTTTTAAGACAAAATATTGTTAAATGACGTACCAACTTTTCTATAACTCCCTAGGGGAATACTCCCGCGATGCATGCAAGCAATGGGGCGCTTACAAAGCAAGTGTGATGAAAAAGTACATTTCTTCGATTTGCTTTGGTTTTTACGGAACTCATATTTACCCAGGGTGGTAACTAAAATTAATGGTGCTTCTTTTAATGTCAAAGTGATATTATTACTTTGACATTAAAAGTAAGTAAGTAATCACTTTGACATTGAAAGGAGCACTTTTATATTATATAATTTTAGATAGCGGAGCATTTTTAAATAAAACAAATATAATAACAAATAAAATAATAATATACAACAAATAATTAATTCATAACCTTTTGAATAATTAAGAACAGGAGAGATGGGCAGTCGGGCAGACAATGATAACGATAATTTGGAAACGGCACCTTAAAATTCACACCCACAATA